>CM042405.1:23219650-23269650 GCA_023634145.1 Thymallus thymallus | reverse complement strand
GGGCATGGGCTAGGCCTGGCTGACCTCTAGACACGACCACCCAGCCAGCAGCTCTGGGTCTCTGCGTGAGCAAGGATAACTACACAGACTAAGCTGACCCACTGTGCTACTGTATAATGTAGATACACAAAAGAACAGACTCAGG
This sequence comes from Thymallus thymallus, assembly GCA_023634145.1. NCBI lineage: Eukaryota > Metazoa > Chordata > Actinopteri > Salmoniformes > Salmonidae > Thymallus > Thymallus thymallus. Next base: position 23,269,505 of record CM042405.1, on the reverse strand, counting down.
CACGCAGGCAAGCATCGGCAACCCACACACACTCTGGATTTAGTGGATGTGTCACCCACACACTTACACAGAGCAAAGCTCCTCCATATTGCAGCTGAAAGGCTGGGAGAGCAGCTCAATGAGGAGAAAGGGGCTGAAGGATGTCATGTTGACATTAATCAGATACCCTGCGGCGGCTTCAGAGGCAAACTTGCCTCACACAGACAGATGTTTTAACGGGGAGCAGGAGGCAGCAATGCAGCCGGAGAATGGACAAGCACATCGGACAGCGCTAGTCTTTTAGCGCTTATACTATAGCTTACACAACATAGGGAACTGACTGGGTTTTTCTGATTGAACAACCATGAAGCCTGTGGGGATTCTGGGAAGAATTAGTTAAATCCTATCCTGCCAATTAGCCCAAATTGGACAGTTCACTCGGGACTATCACCCCATCTGCTCTCCCTGTTGTAAAGCCAGAAATCTCTCTCTCCCTCTCCCCATGAGGAATAGTTTTAACCTCTCTGTCACAACACCTACAGCCCTAAAACACGTTGAGCCCGAGGTTGATACCCATCGCCACAGTGAAAGGCTAAACCCCATAACCCACTAACGCTGTCCTTTCCTCTTTGGACGGTCAACTGTACTCCCACGGCAATCATCAATCCTCTCGATCGCAATCGCTCTCTGTCCTACTCACCATGAAGAGCAGTCTGTAGAGGAGCCTCCAAGCTGCTGTGGCCTGTCTCTGGGTCCTACGGGCCAGGTTACAGCCTTTCCTATGCAGCCTACCCGACCTGGATGCTGGCATCACGGCTGGACTGACTGGACTGGGTCTGACCACTAGAACGGAATTAGTTGTTCTTGACTGGACAGTACTTGATAGTCCTAATCAGATCCTGTGGCTTTCTCCCTTACCCTCCCTCTCTCTCTCTCTGCCTCCTCACGTTCAGTATTCCCCCACTCTGCCTCTTCCTCATTAGTGACTGAACCCCGCTGTCTGTCTCGTCTCGTCCTCTTCCTCCTCCTCCACCCCCACCAGGCCTGGAGAAGCCTCACTCTACAGAACACCTCACTCTCCAGAGGCCAGGGGCCGTTTGGTGGGATCTAGCCATTGATCCTGAGTCTAGATTCTGAGAGCGTAGGCATTTGACTAAAAACTGCTGCCCGCACCAATCTGCATATCAATCAGAGTGGACGGCCGGACCGAGCGTACAGTGCAAACGGAGGGGCATTCCTCCCTCGCTCTCTCTTTCGGTCTCTCTCTCGCTCTCTCTCCCCCCATCTCTGGTCCATGTGACCCTCGTCAGCTTCCAGAGAGGATAATGCAGAGGCCAGGCTGCCAGTGTTACTGGCCATGCTGCCACAGGCCTGAAGCCTGACCTCTCAATACATCAACACAATGAGGACTCTTCTGGCCCGCCAGCCTCACTGTTGCACTGTCACACGGTCAGGAATAGCTGTGTCTGTTCAACAGGCCAGGGGGATTCAGGGGCAGAGGGGGGTATTCATTTAAACTGACAACAACACAGAACACGCTGTAGGGAGCTGGAGGGGCCCTCTAAATATTGTGGGTGCTTTTCAACAAAAACATGCCTATCTTTAGAAGCTATGTTTCCTGGTAAACAACATACTGAGGGCCTACTGTTTGCAGACAAAGCTACCTGAGGTCATTAGCCGAGTGACAACTAGCTGATTCCAAATCCAGGTCAGGTCACCTGACTGGAGGCTCAGGCCTGTATGGGCAGACCACTCCAACACAACAACACAATCAACTAGCCTAACTAAGGTATCAGTATAGACAACATGTTATAGATTCCACTATGTCCACACCCCTTGAAGTGAACAGCATTCTGAGAATGCAGCAAAAAATTGTCGACAAAAAAAGTGTTAATGTCTCAAAGTATGTGGATAAACATATTTTGATTGTATTTTTTGTTGTTGTTGCAAACTCCAATATTGTTCATGTAAAATCCTAAGCGTGCTGACATGGGAGCGGTCAGAAGGAGCTGTTTGTGGAGAGATTACAGCTCCTGCTTGATGTGCCAACTGGTGCGATTATCCAGTCTGGTATTTTCCACCCACGGGCAAGGTGTCATCCACAACACCTCTCATCCACTCCTTCATACACCCATTGGCAGCCAAACACATCCAAGTGTCTCCTAATCCAAGGTCAAAAGCCCACTTCAACCCGGCCTCCACTCATATTCAAATAGTATTCAAATACAGTGAGGTTAGAAACAAACACAGCCCAAAGACAAACAAGAGATGTCAAACAGCTGAGTGAAGCCGGATACTGTTCAATCTCCCCTCTCTCTGCCAGACAATAAAACAGTCATTAAAAGCAGTGTGCTCAGCCTACTTTAAGAGATGAATCTCTTTCAAATTAGAGAAAATAATCCTCCCGGCGGCAAAACACTTTCTCTTTAAGAAAATAAACAAACACAAATGGAAAGTCTAAAGTGTAAAGCCAGGGATAAAATATGGGGCGTCCCTCGGGCCGGCTCAGCCCATTGCTCAAAGGAGAGTGTTCTGTCACACCACAGTAAGGCTCGAACAGAGGCTGATTCATCCCTCAGGTTAGGCCTATTGTGCAATGTTGCCATCCGCTTTTGAAAGCTCAATAAATAAAGACAGTTTCTCATAAATCAAACAGGGAGGGAGGGCCCAAGTTTGCTATTCCCATTAGACGCTTTATTTTTCATTCTAAACAAATATTATTCCACCGGGTCTTCAGAGTGCGTGGGAGACTTCAGAGTGCGTGTTTCATGATAAGCCCCCATAGGGATGTGAGACAAAGAGCATTATACACCCCCCGAACAACATCACTATCAAATGACAGCAGAAGGAAAGTTATATAGCAGCAAACCATTTCCCTCAACATTAAACCAGTAAATTCTAATAAATTGAAAGCACAGGCGGGAGCCGTCAGCGATGGGGAAACCTTCTTCTAGCCACATGACCTGGTGCCCTGATGTAAAATGTAGCTTGGTGATAGCAAACACTACCTACCGCTGGTCCAGAAACCTGCCTCAGAGGATGTCTGATAACATCTGACCGAACATCTAGCAGGCCACGAAAAGGACAGACTTCCTTTTCAAAAGCAAAACCAAAAAGGCAAAAACAGTAACGGCCAAGTCAACCCTCTAGAGACAGGCTGGACAACCAGGTGGACTGGCCTGAGTACAGTAAATAACACCACAGTAGAGTAAGAAGAGGGACTCAGTTGTAGCTCCACACACTCATGACCTACTGCAGTATGACAGTGAATTGACCATTACTCCCGTGGGGAGCTGCTACATGTACTGTATACAATATACTTCTTTATAAACTGGTTCGTTCGAGCCCTGAATACTGATTGGCTGACAGCCGTGGTATATCAGACCGTATACCACGGGTATGACAAAATATTTATTACGTTTGTAACCAGTTTATAATAGCAATAAGGCACCTCGGTGGTTTGTGGTATATGGCCAATATTCCACGGCTAAGGCCTGTATCCAAGCGTAAGAACAGCACTTAGCCGTGGTATATTGGCCATATACCATCCACTCAGGCCTTATTGCTTAAATAAATCATTAGTAGAGGCAGGTTGGAAAAAAGGGAAGTGTCAGCACATAAGAACATTTATAGCTACTAACACTATGTAACCTATACTAAACATACTAACTAAAATAAACCCTGGTCAAACAACTAGAAAAGGCAGTGTTGGGTTACCAGGACGCCAGTGCGTGGGTCGGGTACCGTAGGTTTCTCACAGGCCACACATCCAGCCATGTCGTCCAGCAGCAGGGCTAGCTTGTCTTTAAACAGCTGTCTGAGGGTGAGCAGGGCCGAGCCCAGAAACAGGTCCTTCTCCTCTGCCTCACAGCCTCCAGGCCAAAACCAGCACATGGCCAGCATGGAGCACAGGGCCTGGGCTGGGGACTGGTCCCTGATGAAGAGCTGGATCAGGGTGGTGAGGTAGACACAGGGCTTGGCCTCTTCTTTTTCCTCCTCCTCCTCCACCACCACCACCACCGTCCCCCTCCTCTCAGCCATCAATCCTCCACCCAGCCCTGAGCCATGGTATAGGGCTGCCATTCAAACGCACCCCAGCACGCCTCTTCTCCTCTGGCGAGCCCTCTACGCCTCTCTCGATGGGTCTATCCTTCCTTCCCTCTGTCTCTCAGCATTGGGGCCGCTCCAGACGCTGGGGCCACTTCCCAGCCATAAACCCAGATTATCAGGCTAGTCACAGCCATATGGTGACTGATAAGACTTAGTCACCTCCAGGCAGGCCCAAGAGGAGGGGACTGGGATCGTCTGAGTTTCCCAAGGAGCAGCTAAGTAGATGGGAGAGGTTTAACGAGGCTGTAGTCCATAGGTCTTTATCTCTAGAGTCCATTGGTCTTTGCGTGGTCCAAAAAACGCTGTATCGAGGAGAGTAGCAATAATGGAGAGTATGTCTCACCGTACTTTTAAAAAAGGTGTTGAAAACGCCTTTCAGATGTTCTCAGCCTAGAACCGAGAATAGAGCAACTGCGTTCTTAACGGGTATAGCACTCAAAACACATGCTGCCATTTACAGTGCGCGGCCCAGTCAGTTCCTGTGAGGACCATTTGTGGGTTTTCCCACAGTCACTAAATCATTAGTGAATCAAGCCAAGTAATTGGATTAGGGCTGACCCCATTTGTACACCCCTGTTTGGTCGATAGGCTGTTGACTGACCGAGATTTCTTTAGTGGAGCAGTAGCAAAGAAATCATGGTGTACAAGACACCTGTCTGAGTCGCGCCTGTCTGAGTAAACTGATCCAATGTGGAGGCCATGGGGATGGCACAGTCCATCAGTCAAAGACTACTGAAATTGTATATGGTTATGTATTATTATGTTGCAGCTTCAGCAACACGGATAGCGCAATAAACACTGTTGATGCTCTGTGGTGGAGGCTGCTGCAGCAGGGAGGAGAGGGAGACAACGGGTGCGGGTCACGCAGTCACTCGCTGTCTCTTCTTAACACAGCACAGCAAGTCTAAGCCAGGCGGCACAATCAAATCCCTCTAGTCATTTGTGTCTTATTTACTTCATCAAACAGTGTGCTTAAAGCATCAGACAATATCAGTGTTTATAGTTGATGTGAATAAAACGCGTGTCTTTACTTGGAAAAATAGATTGGTCGAAAGAACGGACAACCAAGATTTTGTTTTAGTCAGGGACAGCCCTGCATTTGATATTGGTGGCGAGGGAGGCTGCAGTAATGGAAAGATGTGGTTACTGCTCTCTGTGCCGTCAAATCCCTCTTAGTTAAGGTTTGGAGGAAGTTAAGGAGCTTACTCTACTCAGCCAGTCGGCAAATGGTATCTGTAAACACAACAACAACTTCATGCTACTGCCAGCCTATGGAGGCTGGATGATGTGTATCATGTGCCATTTCATACAGTTGTACAGCTCCTCTTGGGTCTTATGAAGGTTTACTACACAACATCATGGAGCTGCAAAACTAATTTGAGGACTGTGCACCAGAACCTAAAGGGATGACATAAATAATAAGGTGGCTGACCAAAGCAAAAATCATTCCATATGGAGCAATTGGATGAAAGAAACATGGTAGTGTAGTACCCAATGAAATGCTACTGGAAAACTAACCCAACCTCACAAGGTCCAATAAGATACAATAAACTGGTATTAATGACTACAACAACCTGGTATTACAACAACCTGGTATTACAACAACCTGGTATTACAACAACCTGGTATTACAACAAACTGGTAAATGTGGTTTAAAAATAGTTTTTGTTGTGCCATAGTGTTGATGTAAACAGTATTGCTGTAGAAGATGGTGGTATTGTGTGTCAGCACCGAGTCAGGTATAGGTGTGCTGGTGCTGCTGTGTGGGCTGACCAGACCAGGGTGTCAGTCTGCTCCAGGCCAGATTACCCCTCCCCTGGCCTCTAAGGTCACATACCATCCCATCTGTCTACTGAGGAGGAGGGGACATGGAACTACAGAACCATACTACCGGGGGGAGGGACCAATAGTATTAGCAACAAGTCCCCAAACCACAACCACAACAACAACGAGGCAACATGGCAGTGGGGAATCTCATCCAGTGTCAGAGCACCAGGGTAAATACGGAGTTAACTGTGTTGCACACCGCTTCAATATGCGAAAATTGGAAACCACTAGACCAATTAATCAAAGTCAGTTAGTGTTCCGTGGCAGGCTGTGACAAGAGGCTTGAAATTAGTATTTTCCTCCCATCCATCTCCATTCAGTCACAGGCTGGCTGGCTGCGGTGGGCACCTATTCTGCCTGATACACAGGTGATTTTCTACCCATTGACTAGATGGTTTTGCTGCGTTTCCGCTCCGGGACATGGGATTGTACAAGCACTCCTCCCCACACAAACACACACACCTTCCACTTACACACACGCCCGCATAGCCGCTAGTATCTCTCCGCTGGTACAAAGACAAACAGTCAGAGGTACTGCAGTGCAGATCCCAGTGCAGCGGCACTCGTTCTTGTCACTGGGCAAACAGAGCGAGAGCAGAGGAGCCTGTCCTCTCTAATCCCCCTCCTCACTGACCTCAGACCTGCTATTACAGAGACTTAACAGAGTCCACTGGAACATACTACAGTATACACTAAACCATATAGGCATGGTATCACTGTAATGTATAATGTAACAGTGTATTGGGGCATTAGATAGGATCACATTGACAACCTGCTGTACACAAGGGCTGGACACAGGGGTGCAGGCAAAGAGCCAGCCTAGATATTGAGTATGCACAGCCAGTGTTTACAGTCTCGAGAGGGAGGTTGTAGGAGCATCAAACAGCATACAGATCGTTCTCTCTCCTCTGAGCTGCAATGTTACGTTTCAGTCCACTGAAGTGTGGATCATTAAAACCTGTCTCCCCAGATGACTGGACTCATTAATACAGCCCAATAATGAAGCTTGGCATAGACACTTTTCCCATCTCTAAATCGGTTTTATTACCATAATGCAGAAAGCTTTCCAACATGATGCATAAACACACTTTTATTACTTAAATAAGTTATCAGTTACATATAAAAAAAACTTTAAAAAAAACTCACTGGGACAAAAATAAACATCAATTGAATCATCACTGGACAGCCATTTGTATACTTACAGTAGGAAAAGTGGAGATTTTAGTTTGGAAGTGATGAAAGCCGAGGTTCACATCACTTAGCCTTTCCCTGCTACAGAGATAACCTAGAATTCCCCTCCTAGACCAAGTCACTATAGTGTCCCAAATCCGAACATGATCACACAACAAAGTCTTTGAACTCAAAAAGGTAGGCTTGAGTATATTATTTACCAAGATAGGAAGAAACAAAAACCCCCAGACTAATCTACTGCTCCAATTCTATTACCTACAGAGAGAGAGAAGCCCTCACGTCTATTCTCCCTCTATGCAAGGGGTAGAGCCATGGAGGAGAGGATGCTAGCAGTGGGCCAGGCTTTGAGGTTCAGTACCATGCCTCTGCTGCTTCTATTGAGGGCTAGGACCCAGTGTGGCCAACCCTGACTCTGTCATTACTACTTCCTGCTATTCAGGGTGTCTATCTAGGGTGTTGGGGCCTCAGACAGTTACAGAGTGAAGATTAGTAGCAGGCAGAGGGAGTGTTGACAGTATGGGCGTTAAACTGAGACAAAGGGCCTCTCTCTCGGAGTCTGACAGTAATAAGCTGTCTTTAGACTGAGGCCAGTGTAATTATATAGAGAGATTTAGGGGTGGTGCCAAGATGTCTTCAGCCCCGGTGCCACAGCTGTCCCAGATGAGGGGCATTAAGCACACATGCACATATTTATATGCACAGCTCACACTAATTCGCACACATATACACCCCCCTTTGCCTCCCGAACAGCCTGAATTCTTCGGGGCATGGAGTCCACAAGGTGTGCAGTTCAAATGTTGCTCAATTGGTATCAAGGGACCTAACGTGTGCCAGGAAAACATTCCTCACACCATTACACCACTAGACGGTACCGTTGACACCAAGCAGGATGGGTCCATACGGCTTACGCCAAATCCATGTCTCTGCCATCAGCATGACGCAACAGGAACCAGTGTGGGCAGTGCCAGCGGCGCAGCGTTCATTCATTCTTACCTTGCTGTGTTGTACGGCCCTGTGGCTGTGGTGGGAGTACTGTAGACCAATCTCCAGCCTAGGGCCTAGGGACTCACCAGGGACCTCTGGCACCAAGGACACATCTGAGGAGACAGCAACACAGCAATTAGAATCACATTTACTGGATGATGTTCAGTGTTTTTTTAAATTAACCATCTTGGCCAATTCATCCAAGCACAGCCAAGTGCAGTTATTATCATTGAGGCTAGGCATGTTATACACCCTTTCCTCTGAGAGGAAGTGAGGATTACAGTTCAGCATCCATCTACTGACCACAGAACATAAACACACTTCTCTAGTAACAGTATACGATGCCATCATAGGCGTCCACGGTTCGGTGTCCACGTGTTAGAATGCAGCTCTTCCACTAATCAGTCAAGGGAACAAATCCCACCGTTCCCTCAGTCTGTTGGACGTGGTCTTAGGAGAAAGCTGTTGATAATATAATCTTGTTGTTGTATCTTTCCTGAAAATCCCATCTTGGGAAAGCGCTCAGTCACACGTTGCCCCTGGTTAAAAATGCACCTGACTGGATTAACTGGGGTCAGGTCTGATTACACTTACTGGGTCTGGTGGGAACCTCTACCCTCCCTTCCTCCCTTCCAGCTTCTAACAAACTCACAGGCTTGTGGGAAATCAACTCAGCACATGAGCACAATCAACTGGCTTGACCTTTTGATTGTATTCTGGGAGATAAAGATGTGGCTTTATCACTTTACTTAACACCCAGCATCATAACACGTTATGACACGGTCATAACCATGTCATAGTAGCTGACAACTTGTCATAACCATGTCATAATAGCTGACAACTTGTCATAACATGGTCATAACGCTGTCATGACACATATTTAGACCTGTTTTGACTTATATTTCTTTATTTTATGGCTGGTTATGACACCTACATAAGAGAGTGTCAATACCCAGAAAACATACCACACAAGGCAAAAAAAAAAACATTACACCATAGCCTATTTATCAACACTGTTTATGTTATATACCATTTTCTGAAATTTACAATATTAAATCATCATTGTCATTGCGCACATATTGTTATATTGTTATGACCATATTATGACAGGTTATGACAAGTTATGTCATCTGTTAACATATTATGGCATGTTATGACCGTGTCATAATATGTTATGGCACTGGGTGTCAAGTAAACCCTTTTCATGCTATGCATATCTCACGTCAATATAACATGTCACAAAACATTTCCAACACACACCAGGGGTGCTGTCTTCTACCATGGAGTGGTATAGCGTGATGTTGTCACACTCCAGGATGGTCCAGAGAGTTTACCTCGTCAGCCTCATCAGCCTGACTGGGATACCACCCCCTCTAGAGGTAGAAGATGAAACTGCACTTATGACTGGGATACCACCCCCTCTAGAGGTAGAGGATGAAACTGCACTCATGTGGCTGGCCTCTATCTCATATCTCACTAGTGTGAGTGTGGCACTGTGTAAGATGCTTTTATCTTCAACTAAGTGATAAGCCAGTGGCTACACAGTGTTCGGTAAGTGTTACTGCATGTCATCACCAGTCCTTTAGTGTGAAGTGTTGCCTAATTAAATAAAGGTTCAATAAAAAAAATGAAAAAAAATGTTGCCTTTGGTTTTGGTTCAGGACGTTGTAGTGACAAATGACTGTATTTCACTCAAGTACAGTGGTTTTCAACTTGTTGACGGCAAGATATTTAATGTTATAAAAATTCCGCAAACAAGTGAACGGTGGTCCGCAAAAGCTTTTGATGGTGATTCGGTGGTTCCCCGGAACGGAAAAGGTTGGGATAAGCTTCTCTAGTACAAACTGTGAGAACTCAACACCCCAAATACTCTCAGTTCTCATTAATGAAGCATAATTACATGAAAACCCTATCTGTATAAATAGCATGGTGAGAAAATCCCTCATATTCAACTTGCTGCATGGAAATTCATCATAATTTCCCCAAAGAGCAAAACTACACTGAGTGTACAAAACAACTCTTTCCATGTCATACACTGACCAGGTGAAAGCTATGATCCCTTATTGATGTCACTTGTTAAATCCACTTCAAATCAGCGTAGATGAAGGGGAGGAGACAGGTTAAATAAGGATTTCTAAGCCTTAAGACAATTGAGACATGGATTGTTTATGTGTGCCACTCAGAGGGTGAATGGACAAGACAAAATATTTAAGTGCCTTCGAACGGGGTATTTTAGTAGGTGCACCGGTTTGTGTCAAGAACTGCAAAGCTGCTGGGTTTTTTACCCTCAACAGTTTCCTGTGTGTATCAAGAATGGTCCACCACCCAAAGGACATCCAGCCAACTTGACAAATGTGGGGAGCATTATAGTCAACTTGGGCCAGCATCCCTGTGGAACGCTTGACACCTTGTAGAGTCCATGCCCTGAAGATTTGAGGCTGTTCTGAGGGCAAATTGGAGTTGCAACTCAACATTAGGAAAGTGTTCCTAATGTTTTGTACACTGAAGCATCACCAGCCAAAGCAATTGCACAAACTTAATTTCCAGTCTATAAAAGACATGATACATATACTGTAGAGGAAAACATGACCATATACTACGATACACTTACCTTAGAAAGTATCGCCAACCAGAGAAGTGAAATGTTGTGCAATTTAAAAAAGACCAAAGCCTGCTCATCCAACTGTGACTGTTCCAGTTGGCTGCATAAGAGGTAGGCTTTTCTCCAGAAAACTGCCTCACGTGCCAGTCCTCACTCGAAACTAAGCCTTCATCACAAAGACCTTCAGTAACACTCCTCCTTTTTAAAAACTCTACCCCTCTCCCCTGAACATACTCGTTCTAAACCTACACCTTTCTGCCGCTCATTTAGGTCCGCTTGACTGACGGCCCAATGGGGCTGAGGGGTTTTGACGAAGCACTTGACTCTCAAAGCAGGAAGTCTGTGGCGACTTCATAGGGTGTAAGTGACAAGAACATCTAAGTTCTCACCTCTACAGACAGAGAGATACACAGACATAGGGAGGGGAGGGCTGAGAGAGAGAGAGAGAGCTGGAGAAATGTCAACCAAATCCTTTGTTAAATGATTGATGATTCGTTTTGTTTGTTTGTATTTATGATTGTCTTTACAATACGTGTCCTGCTGTATTTTACCTGTTTTAAAATTGTATTTTGTTTTTAGTTCTATGAAATTGTCTTTACAGGGCTACAGAGGACGGCTCCTAATAATGGCTGGAATGGAGTCAATGGAATGGTATCAACCACATGGACACGTGGTCTTTGATGTGTTTCATACCATTCCATTGACTCCATTCCAGTCATTATTATTAGCCGTCCTGCCCTCAGTAGCCTCCACTGGAGGGCTCCCTTGAAAAAGAGACACTGGTCTCAATGGTGACTCCCTGCTAAAATAAAATATAAAATAAAATAAATTATGGTATGGTAATTTCATACCAAAAACGAATGGCACTTTCCACAGAAAAAGCACCATTAGTTGGCACTTTCCACAGAACCCTACAGCATCTTTCTGATATTCTGGCGTTTAAATTATGAGATCACACTGGTGGAGAAAAGCAAGGCAGGGCAACAGCTTGCAACAGCAGACCGTTTCCAGAGAACTGCACTCATGACATGCTGACAGTAGGCTCGGTCCTACCACACAGTATCTGCCAAGTAGAAGCAATTCTGTGGTAGTATGACCCTGACTCTCTCTCACCAGCCACCTGCCACAGCCAGGAACACTTGCCGTATGTTTACTGCTCTCAGTAGATAGTATTGTATAGTGTATCTACTGTGCACTAAGCCATTATACTAAGTGATTGTTGGTGATTGACTCAGCTTCATAGTAAACCAGCTGATTCTGAGCTCCATCATACAATTGATGCCAGTTCTTTGAGCCAGTGATGTTCAAAACATACTGTATGGTTACAGTAATTGCGTTAGACCTGTGATGTGATGCCTACCAGCCTTTTGGCAAAAACACAGTACTGGGTGTGTGCGTGTGCGTTAGTGAGTGGGTATGTATGTGTGTGAAGGCCTTCTCACCTGTGGTGGACTTGGCGCGGTGGTGTGTATCCAGGAAGTCCTGCAGCAGCTGTGATTGGTTTGGCAGTGGGGTCGGGGTCGGGGTCGAGGGACCGGAGGTCAGGGGTGAGGTGGACGGGGCGTCCCGTCTGAGGGTCAGCTGGAGGGTCTGCTCAGCGAAAAGCGTCTGGATCAGACCCAGGTCCAGAGTGGACACGCCTCGACCGTTCAGAACCACAATCTCATCACCTGGTCTTAGCCCTGGGAGAGGAACACAGAGAAAGCAAACACAATAAGTAATAAGGTCACAGTACAAACAGTATCATGCAGATATGTATGAATATTTCAAAATTAATCATCTTTAAGTCAAAGTTAAGTGAACATACCTTCACTGAAGGCCAGCCCATCAGACAACACCTCACTGACAAAGATGCGGCTGTTCCTCTGTCCGTCTATGTGCCCTGTCACTGCAAAGCCTGACAACCGAGACAAGAGACGGAGCCAATGATGGTTCGTAGGGTGCAATGACCATATAATTACATACTGCCAATAATTGACAGGATGTCTTTGTTAATGACACGCATACTGTTCCTGTCTGCTAGAGAATATAACACTCACCAAAGTCGCCAGTGCAGACAGGTCTGGTCATGTGCAGGGTGAATACATTCAGTAGGAACACCTCAAGCTCGTCATACAACTGCACAAAAGAGGAACAGCTCAGCTTAGAAACCACAACTCCACACATCAGCTAGTGCTAACTAAAACATTGCTCATGTTCTGTGCATTTCCAGTAAAGTATTTAAGCTGAATAATGTGTTTGCTCACCAGATCATGTAGTACTTCACTGGGTGCTGGGGTGCGGACCTCTACGTTCTGGGCCAAACATCTATGTAGTCTGAGACAGTGCAGGCTAGGGTCCAGCTGCTTCAACTGAGACAGGGAAACTATCTGTCAACGCCCTGAATGCAGCAATACACAGCAAATTCAACTAGTCTAGGCCAGACACCTGGTCTACATATCTGTGCTGTTGTATCATGTGACATGGAATGATTTCACTACAGCTCAAAGGTGATTAAGATGAAGTGGTGTCAAGTTTGACCTGTGGGATTAATAAAGTGTGTGTGTGTGTGTGTGTGTGTGTGTGTGTGTGTACATGTGTCTGTGTGTGTGTGTGTGTGTGTGTGTGTGTGTGTGTGTGTGTGTGTGTGTGTGTACATGTGTCTGTGCTGTCTGTAGGGCTGTGACAATACCAGTGTTGCGATATGGCAAAAATGAAAACACTCTTTGGCCCTTTAAAAACCTGCTGTATGTAAAACATTGTGTGTTATAGCTGGGAAAATAAATACATGTGAATCTGGATGACAACACAACGTTTGTTTCCAACAGGGCTGTTTTCCTATAGAAGTTAAATCTGCTGTGTGTTCTGTCTCCTTGCCACGATACTAACAAGTATCACTGGTATCGTCCCAGCCCAAGAAGTGTGGGTGTGAGAATGAGCTAGCTAGTCATCCCACTTCTATCACACACCTGAGAAACAGAGTGATGGCAGGTGTGTGAGAGACAGAGTGAGGGCATGTGTGTCACCTGTGCAAACACACAGGTCAGAGAGTGCAGCGTGTGTGTACAATGCCCTCAGTGTAAGGAGTGTGACAGACAGATGAGACAGGCAGACAATGAGACAGACAGACAATGAGACACAGACAATGAGACAGAGAGACAGACAGACAATGAGACACAGACAATGAGATAGAGAGACAGACAGACAATGAGACAGAGACAGACAGACAATGAGACAGACAGACAATGAGACAGACAGACAATGAGACAGAGAGACAGACAATGAGACAATGAGACAGACAGACAATGAGACAGACTGTAAACATCTGGAACAGTCTACTGTAAAAGCCAGAGCTCTAACAATGGGCATAACAATACATTTAAAATGAGTGGGTCACAAAAGGCAGTAGAGTGTGGTTTGGTCAAATTACTCACAGATTGGAGCTTTTAACATGATTACATTGGCAGTATCATATATATATAAATATATATATATATATATTATATATAGCTTTTCTCTTAAGTGACTCTGTTCAAATCAAAGATTACATTTTGTATTTATTTAACCTTTATTTAACTATGCATTCTTATTTACAATGACGGCGCTGGGTCGATTGTGTGCCGTTCTATGGGACTCCCAATCACGGCCGGCTGAGACACAGCCTGGATTCTAACCAGGTTGTCTGTAGTGACGCCTCTAGCACTGAGATGCAGTGTCTTAGACCACTGCGCCACTTGTAATAGTAACACTCACAGGGCTCGGTTTAGGGAACGTGAACATCATAACAATCCCTTCTCTGTGACGCTCACCTTGCAGGCTAGGGAGACGACGTCAGCCACTGTATGGTCTCGTCTCATAGGCACTTGGATGGCGTGGCTGTCGGGCATGTACACACAGGTCAGTGTTTCTCCACTGCTCTCCCACTGGCCACCCTCAGGGGGAGCCAGAGAGTAGTGGTTGGCCAAGCTGTCCAGTTTCTGAAAGTAGAGATAGGGCAAGAGAGAGGGTGAGTGGGTGAGAGAGGTTGAGTGGGTGAGAGAGAGAAGAACAGGGAGCAGACAAATCAATAAGTCTCCATTAAACTGACACAGAAACTGGCAGTGGCTCAAAGTTCAGTGCAAAGATGTCATACAATTAGCCATTTAGACATTGCAGTATGGAGTCATTTCATATAATAGCCATTATAATGACGGTGTACACAAGAGGATTGATTACGGGGGTGGGGGGGGGGGGGGGGTTATTGGCAGAGTTTGCGAGGAAAGTGTCTAGACGGGCAACATCTGCACAGATCTACAAAAAGACTGCATTATCATTATGATAATAATAGGTCCATTTAGTTCTAAGTGCCATCCAGATGATTTCATGTTTAGTGATGGATTAACGGCTGCCTTTACAGGCTCCTCCCATCTGAGGCCCTCAGGCCAATTATTCCCATCCACATTAACAATGGGGTTGGGGTTAGCATTAATGCTGGGTTGTCCTGCCGCTGGGCCTCAGAAGCTGCAGTATTTGGGTTTTGGTTGCGACTCCATGTCTCTGAAGGGAAAACAGCCACTGCTGCATTAAGAGGTCGTGGGCGACGCCACAGTAACACCACAGACCACAGCTGCTACACAGGCTCTACATAGTGAAGAAACACTCAAACATGTTTCAAAAAGTCACAACCAGGAGAACCAACCAATGATTCAGCAGCACTTCAATGAAAACGCTTCTCATTAGAGATAGACATTTACTTTGGTGATTAAGGTCTGGAGTAGAAAGGCTTCTACCATTTGGAGAGCCTACAGAGTGGTGTCAGTCAGTCAGTCTGTCAGTCTGTCAGAGGAAAACCTTGGGAGACATTCTCCCCCAGAGACCAGTCAGACTGGGAGACATTCTCCTCCAGAGACCAGTCTGACTGGGAGACATTCTCCTCCAGAGACCAGTCAGACTGGGAGACATTCTCCTCCAGAGACCAGTCAGACTGGGAGACATTCTCCTCCAGAGACCAGTCTGACTGGGAGACTAAGGTCTCTTTGACTCGGTCTATGTTGTTTGTTGGCGTCACATTACGCCATATGTTTTACGATCCTTGTGGGGACCTAAAATTGATTTCCAATTTTCCCTAACCTAACCCTAAAAATACACATTTCCTTGTTTTACTATCCTTCTGGGGACTTTTGGTGATTTCTGGTACCCACAAGGATAGTAATACACACACACACACACACACACACACACACACACACACACACACACAAAGTGGCTTTCTGACCAAGGTAGCTGGAAAAACAAGAAATCAGTCCAGCAACATGTCCATTTGGGAAGAATAACCTGACAGAACGCTGCCAGCATAAAGCCTACCAATGTCCTGACCAATGTGTTGCTCAAGCCTTTGGGGAGACAAGTAACAGAGAACTGGTTCTTTCACAACTTTCTGTCCACTCCTGTGGGTTAATGAGGCCATGTTTATACTTTCAGAGAGAAAACCGGGTTGTCATGGGAAAGGTTGCATAACAACCACCCCGTCTGTCTGTCCACCATCTAACATGGTGTGACTGGAAACTAAACGTTCTGTTGGCGGTTGGTGACCAGTCTGCCTCTTCACCTCAAGCCCAGTAGCTGCCGAGTGACTGTGCACTCATTCATGGCCCCAGGCAGGGATGTAACGGCCTGGTCAACTTTCCACAGGCACTGCCAAGCCACAGCATGCGTCGGCCCTTAACGTGTGTGTGTGCGCGTGTTTGTTTGTAAACCCAAACTTCAGTATTTCCTCTCTTAAGAGGGGAAATTATTTCTAGCAGCAAACCACCACCCTGTACCTTCTAAAGATGGAATCAAGAGTAACGGACACTTCATGTCAGAGCTAACCACCACCCAAAAACACTCTTTCAACTCTGTACAGTACCTCCTAGCAACAGGCTAACATACAAATACTACAGCTCAGGCAAATCTTTGTGTGTCATCTAAATGTACTATTTTTAAAAAAAGTTCGAGGAACGGTATTAAAGAATTCCATAGTGTATTTCCATTATCGAAGCACACTGCCTTCTAAGAAGTACAATGTGAAAAAAGACCAGAGTTGTCCACTCCACACAGGGAGCAGCTAACATCTTCCTTACCTCTGACCTCACATGTAAGTTGACGGTGCTCATGGGTAACAGAGCGTGGCAGAGGAGGAGGGATGGGGGCGCACACAGCACAGGGGTGGGGTTAGGGGCAGGAGAAGGGGGTGAGGGGTAACTACAGTACAACAGGTCTGAGAGAGGTGGTGACAGGTGGAACAGGGGCATGGTGGGGGTTAGGGGTATCTCACAGGACTGTCACAGGAGCACCACGATGACATTCATTCCTAAGGGATACAGGTGGTGAGGGTTCCCTGGCAGCCACTGTCAGAGCCTCAACAAGCTGAAGCTCCCCTGATATGCAGCATTCCTTCCGAGCCTGTTTAAGCAATGTCAACAGATCACCAGCCTGTTGAGACAACTGTGGAGAAGCCCATCTCATAAGAGAGCATAGCTACACACACACACACACACACACACACACACACACACATACACCCACCCACACTCCTTCATCCACCCATTCCTTCAGTGGATTATGGGAGTCGGAGATGATTGATTAATAGAAACCAAGACCCAGAAAGACCCAAAATGTCAGAGAACAAGTCAAAGCCATCAAACAGGAGGGAGTGTGTTGAAGGGATAGAGAACAGAGAGACAGGATGAAACGCAATGGGGCTACAATAAATGCAGCTTGCTTGTCTCTTCTCTGACATAAAAGATCGTCGTTCTCTCCTAACTTAAAAATGGCCTCCAGGAAAGACTTACGCCCTCATCCAACTCCAGGGTGGAGGGAGGAACGGGTGGAACATCGTGACACTTTCACTACAACATTAAAGCGCGTCCTGAAGAAAGGACATCTTTGTCCCTTCTTCAGCCACATCCTATTCTGTGGCTGGTCGGAGCAATTTATGTTAGGAGGTGGCTATATGGGTCTAACATTAGCCATATTCACCCTGGTCCGCTACTCTCTGACTCGGTCTCAATACAGAGCTTTGTGTCCAGAGGGGTGACTCGAGGCTGTCGGACAGATATACTGCTCTCTCTGTGTGTTCATAGTGACCAGACCATGCCTAAGCTCTATCTGTCCCATAGATCCTAACACATTCAGGACAAGTTGTTCAGTATGGAGAAAGAGAAGAGCAGAAGAGCCACAGACAACAGAGGTACAATGCTATCTGTGTGAGAACATTCTAGACAGCATTTGGAACTTCCTGACAACATGTTTGTAACCACTTAATAGTTCTGATGTGTGATCCTAGGGGATTTACAGTTGCAGCTACATTATGTTAGCATTCACATTGTGAGAATTTGTGGTATTCACTCAACACTTTTACATTCACACTGACAGCTTCTCAACACGGTCTCTCAATACTTTACATTATCACCTTCACGTTGTGAAGAGGAGCCCCTAAATACATCACTAGAACATGCCTGGTATTTTACCCCTGCTGCTTAAGGCGTCCGCATGCTTCCCAGCCGAAACAGTTCGGTAGAGTTTGTGCATATATTATGACAATATTTTGTGAAGTTTTTGTTCGTTTTGGACTTTGGTGAGGTTTTTTTTGGCTGTTCGGGTACACACATTTCTTATCTGGAGGCATTCCAAAGTTCTGAGCTGAAGTCTACACCCCTTCGTCGGTGATTGGTCAACAGTAGGGATTCTTCAATGAAGTCTTTGTTGGCATTCAAAGAGAGACTATTTTTTTTCTTTGAAAAATAGCGCGACTAAGATCTCTTCGGCAAAAACGTCAAAATTGATGACAGAATTAATCTAAGATAGCTCAAGAAATCTAACTATCTTGAGGAAGTGTATACTGGCTACGTCATCTCAAATTTACAAACAGTACTATTGACACTTTTTTCTTGTTTTTCAAGCGAAGGTCTTTTAAGGGAGTACGCGAGCACACTTGTTCGGTTCAGCTAGACACCAGCCGAAATCAAGCACGCTGACGCCTTGAGACAGTGAGAGGTGGAATGTCAGCGGGGGCTTCTATTGGACACGGTGTCTAAAAGTTACTAGCGGTTAAGGCGCTGATGATGACCAATTGGTTCCGGTAGGTTAAATAACTCACTTTTGCACTGGGCACTCCCTTTGGAGCTCTATGATCTTGGCTTTGTATAGTATCTCTTCTTGATGTTTGTATTGCCCCTTAGATACACTGGGGTGCAGGTTTTTCTCAATTTGATGTACATATATGGCAGTAGATAAAAAGTAGACAGACAGTAGACAGACAGTAGACTGCAGAAGGCCCTACATATAGTACAGACCACAGCCCTAAGTCTGCAGAGTCAGACACGACATGCAGGCATGACCCCTAACCCCTGACGCCACCTGGGCTTGTCATCGTAATTCGTAACCATTAAGTTTGCGGATACTGCTGTTTCATGTTTCAGCCATATGCACTCACTTATAAAATCTAGACTGTAGACGCTCAGTCAATAAACTATAAGATTGTTTGATATCTAATATTTTGACATCCATATTTCTTAAAAAGGTCATCCAATTTTATGAAACGGTCATATCAAAAATTTAACATAAACTCACCTCAGAACTAGTGGGTGGGAGGCAGTAGGGTTGTCCTTCATCACTTTCAAAGATCTGAAACAAAGAGAAACTTGACTTGTAAAAATCCCCTTAGTCATCTATTAAAGAGCAGTGACCCATAGCAGCAGACGTATTACACACACACACACACACACACACACACACTGTTATTATGTAGCTAATTAAAATGTGTGCAGTGAGGGCCTGGTGCTTTGATACCATTTCCATGGGGGCTGGGGCAGAGGCAGCCTGTGAGGCCCCAGAAGAAGGCAGTAATAAGCAGTGTGGAGATACAGAAACAGGATTGAGGCTAATAAGACTTCTGTGTGGCAGGAAAGAGAGAGAGGGAAGAGATGAAAGGAGAGACAGCCCACCAGGGCAGAGAGGAGGGCGGGGACACCTCCTCTCCCTCTCCAGACCCTCCTCTCTCTTAGCCTACCTCTGGGGGGGGGGGGGGCTGTATCTTATATTAGTAAAATATCCTGTTCTCCCGCTGTGCACAACTAACAGATGACACGATGGTGGTAACTTGATCCCCGACGATGATGAGGAGGAGGTCAAAGACCTGGCAGTGTGGTGCCAGGACAACAACCTCTCCCTCAATGCCAGCAAGACAAAAGAGCTGAAATGGAGGGCCGAGCACGACCCATTCACATCGATGGGGCTGCAGTGGAGCGGGTCGAGAACTTCAAGTTCCTTGGTGTCCACATAACTAAGAACCTATCATGGTCCAAACACCAACACAGTCGTGAGGATGGTACGACGAAGCCTCTTCCCCCTAAGGAGGCTGAAAAGGCATGGGCCCTCAGATCCTCAAAAAGTTATATGGATGCACCAGAGAGCATCTTGACTGGCTACATTAACGCTTGGTATGGCAACTGCTTGGCAATGACTGCAAGGCACCACAGAGGGTTGTGAGTACGGCCCAGTAAATCACTTGAGCCGAGCTCCCTGCCACCCAGGACCTCTATACCAGGCGGTGTCAGAGGGAGGCTCGAAAAATGGTCAACGACTCCAGCCACCCAATTCATAGCCTGTTCTCTTTGCTACCGCACGGCAAGCGGTACCGGAGCGCCAAGTCCGGGACAAAAAGGCTTCTGAACAGCTTCTAGCCCCAAGCTAAAAAACTGCGGAACAGTTAATCATTCCATTGACCCCCCTTTTGGGGGGGGGGGGGGGGGGGGGATAACTCTTGCACACTTACTGGACTCTACCCCCACACTAACACATAAACACTGACACCCCAACACACACGCTGCTCTGTTTAATATATATCCTGATTGCCTAGTCATTTCTACCCCTACCTACTGTACATGAACATTACCTCAACTACCTGGTACCCCCGTACATCGACTCTGTACTCCTTGTATATATAGCCTCGTTATTGTTATTGTATTGTGTTACTTTTAGCTTTTTTCTTACTTTTTATCTCAGCATTGTTGAAAAAGAGTTGTGCACTTGCTTATTGCAATAATTCACAAGTGTGTGGATATTTTAAAAGCCTTTAATATCTTTCCTGGGACTAGTATGTGTCGTCAAAGTAGTATAGCATTTAAATCTCTCGCTTCTTGATCCCTCCCTCCCTCCCTCCCTCCCTCCCTCCTGACGTAAGGTGTGTTGTGGCAGGCAGCAAGGCATTCGATAAGTCCCTAAGCCGTCTAGGAAGGTGACTCTGCAGGTTCAGAGGGACGACCGATGATGCCACTACTCTAAACACTCTGCCTCGCTTCAGATGAGACTCAGATAAGAAATGAACATGGCCTCTCCAGACAGATGACAGTAGTAGTGACCTCTGGCTACTGAGGTAATGAACAGCATGTCATGGTATAGTATCTGTAAACCCCGCTGCCTGACTGCTGGGCCCTCCTCTGTCTTTTCTACTGCAGCTTCTGAACCCTGGCCCGGTAGCTCCTAGGGTAACGCTACACCCCCTAGTCTAGAAGAGAGAGGAGAGAAGAGGGCCTGTCCTGTGCGGAGGGAGAGGTTCAGATTTTGGAATGAGCAGCCAGAGGATTCAGACATCAGGCTGATCTTTTATGCCAAACTTTCTCACTCCTTTACTTTCTCTTATCCCCTTTCCTCTCCCTCCTTCCCAGACTCTCTCCCTCCAGCTCTCCCCTCTCCCTCTTTGCTGGGCTCTCTCCCTCCAGCTCTTCCCTCTCCCTCTTTCCTGGGCTCTCTCCCTCCAGCTCTCCCCTCTCACTATTTCCTGAGCTCTCTCCCTCCAGCTCTCCCCTCTCACTATTTCCTGGGCTCTCTCCCTCCAGCTCTCCCCTCTCACTATTTCCTGGGCTCTCTCCCTCCGGCTCTCCCCTCTCTCTATTTCTCGGTTTCTATAGTATAAACATTAGCCTCCTCCCATGTCTTCCCACAGTCATCTCCGGTCAATCCCTCTGTAATAAACACGTGTCATGAGCAATGATGTCACACAGAGGCTCAACTAGTCTCTAGGAAAGATGGCAAACCAATTCTCACACGACACCAGCCCTACCTACACTCACACAAGACAGCAGCTGTACCTGGAGTCATCACTCTACAACACCCTTGAAGCAATTAGCCACTCTTTTAATGGGAATCAACATCATAGGAAGGCAGAAACGTATCCCAACTGGAGAGCTACTCTTAGGAGGGAAACCTGTGAAAAAGCGTGGATCTGTTTAATATTTAGTAGACTTACACAAACCATCTGTTTGTCGCTGCAGGGCTTAGTACAGCAGGCTGCAATTTACCACATATTGCTTTTAATAATTCATGCTACATCACTGCTCCCACTCGTCGTGTGCCACCTCACCCTTCTGCGCTGTGAAACCAAACTGGGTCTCATTAGCTAACCCAAACACACCTTAAACAACATCACACACACATACTAGGAGGAATGGGGAAAACCCTGTTGTCTGCATTAAGGACACGTGTCCTCCTCTTTTGAAGAGGACTAAGGAGAATGTGGAGCTGGCCGTTAGCAGCGTCTACAGTTTGGATGGGTGCTTTATACTCCCTACAATCACAGATACACCAGTCAGTCAGCGACAGTAACAGGAGAAACCCTTATGAAATCCTCAAAAGTGAAGCCTCCAGCACAGACGCAACTCAAAGCAGAAGACTGTCAAACTACATCAGAGGAAAGATTGTAGTGGCATTCGCATAATCTTCACTTACTTCAGTCTAGTAACTACACCATTATCCAAATTCATGGATTTTCATGGGAACCAGGTCTTTTCCTTGTTTTAAAATAGACCACCTACTGCACTGACTATACTGGGCAGTACCTTCAGGGTAGAGGGGGGGTGGAATGAAAACAGCAATAAATAATGAGCCTGTGTGGAAGTGTAATTACTAACCCGAGAGAATTTACCCCCCTGCACCTGTGGTTGGAATGCTCTCTGTTTACATAGAGTAGGATTATGCACTTAAAACTCAGAGAAAGATATGTGTTTAATAAACAAAATCTCCTTTATGGGGAACAATGCACACCAGGGCCACATTCTAACTTTCTCTAAGAATTGTGAGAAAGTCTTGATTCGATTTCCTTACAGGAGTGTTATGGACTCAGCCAGTGTGGGAGTCTGTGTGTTTTGTGTGTGTTCTGTGTGTGTTCTGTGTGTGTTCAGGTACTGTACCTGTTCTGTGGACGGCCTCTTGTCGCGGCCCCTCTTGGTGAGGTTGTCCAGGCCTTTGAGGGAGGAGAAGAGGCCTCTCTTGTTACGTGATCTCTGGCTCAGGGACATGGAGCGCCTCCTCAGTGTGGCCTCATCCCTGGAACAGATCTGACGACATAACACACCGTCAGGACTAGGATCAAACACAGCCGTTAGACTTACATCAACTAACCTGCTTCAACTTCAGTCTCCTATAGCAATACCCCATCAATGTCGGTGTCAAGAGAGTTTACATCTTAACTGAACATCTTTGGCTACCGACAGCCCTACCCCTCAACTAGCCATATGAAGGGTCTCACCAGTGCGTGGAAGGAGGACACAGAGAAGATGCCCAGGCGTCCCAGGGTGGTCTTGGAGGGCCGGCTGGCTGCAGCTAACAGACTCTTGGGGTTGGGCAGCTCGCCCCCCTGCAGGCTGGCCAGGTAACAGCGCATCCTGAACAGGTCCATGTTAAACTTCTCCAGGTTCTGCTCCCACTGCTGGATCTGTGGGGGTGGGGGGGTGATGAGGGTGAGAGGGACAGTTGGAGAGGTGCGGGGGGGGTGAAAGGCAGAGAGGGGAGATAGGGAGGTGGGGGAGATAGTTTAGACCGCATTCCATCAAACTGGGATTGCTTACAGATGTGGTGGTAGGGGTGGGGGGATACAAGCTGGTGCTGGGTGAGGGCAGGGCGTTAAGCTTGACGATAGTGAGGGAGGGTTGTAAAGCGTGCGTGCGTGTGTGCGTGCCTGCTTTAACGCAGTCACTTTAGTTCTCTGCAATAAAAGTCATGGAAGGGAGTTGACGAGCACCAGACCACCCTATAACCCTTCCCCCTAATTACACACACGGCACACTCACCAACAAACACACGCACAGAGAACGAACACATGCTTCAAGACCAAGATGTGAAGTATGAGAGGGTGCTTATTTTGTTCGTTTGGGAGGTTCACGTTAAAACTGTGGAGTTAAACAACTCTCTATACGATTGACTTTAATAGCGCGGGTCTGAAGAGAGTTCATTTACAATACAGAACAGTACGGAGTCTTCCGATGAAGACCGATTCACATTGATGAAATTCTTCATGGTTGGGAATGACTCGGGGAGGGGAGCAGTCTGAGCCTAGAACATTCCACCATCACAACAACAGGACTGTACAATGGCCAACAATGAGCCTGCGGCACAGTGCTGTGTGTTCAGACATTACCCCATTTATGCCCTTCGGGAGCCAATGTGGGCCAGTGTGCAGACTGGCATCTAGTGTATGGTCATGTGTCATTAATATAGTGTCAGGGCAGGGCTGTGTTGTGCTGTCATAAGCGTCATGCTTGGTAGATCTGCTGAGATAGCCCTGTATCCCCATGGCTTCTCTTAAGCCATAACAATGGTGTTTTCTGGGGGGACAGGAGAGGATACAATGGAGAGACAGGCCGATTAGGGTTTGATAGTTGATACCGTTTAAATATTGGACACTGCAGAGCCACAAATGGAAGCGCCACACTCAAACCCATGTCCGATTGATTACTTTATTCACATTCTGTCAGGCAATGTTAATCCGTCATCATATCAAAGAAGCATGGCAATTACCGGATTAAGAATAAGAGAGGTGTGTCTGTCTCTGTACCGCTGGCAGAGAGACACTATCATATCATAGCAGTGATGGCATATTGCATCCATCTGGCCTCAGAGCAATCCTGCGTAGTCTCTATTTACTCCCATTAAAAGAGGCAGGAATGGGCCTTTCCTTAGAGATACAGCTTCCTTTGACTTTCCTTTCTCTGTAAATGGCAACCTGGTTTTGACTTCACTATGGAGGGGAAATAGAGAGAGTTCAAAAAGGTCTGCTGGCACTGGTTTTGAGAAGGGGGAGGGTAGACATCAAAGTGCCCCTTGTAGAACCACCTGCCCTCTAACCCCCCCCCCCCCCCCCCCCCCCAAAATCAATCATCAGCCGTGGGCGGCGTGGGCACCCGTCTCGGGGCCTAACCCCACCCTTTCCCCTCTGACCCTATCATTGGCTCCAGACTGCTCTGTCTCTCTGTCCCGAGGTGCCGTGAGAGCTAACATGAAACAGACACTAAGTGAGTCTGGAAGACAGACACTGCCTACATGTCATTCCCATGAGCCATTCGTCTTTTTCACAGCAATGTTATCTCATCGATAAGATTCTTAGAAAAACGTGCGCTTTCAGATGTTGAGCTTTCATGTCTTGCAGTGGAGGTAGATTCACTATAAATCTGATATCTACTCTTAAGTAGGTGGGGAGTTGATAAGCTCATCTTTAGCCATCTCCATGGCTCACTACATTACATGTACAGGACAGTTTTAGCTGTGGGGAGAATCAGTGATTGGTTCTGGGTTTTCTCCTCAGGCAGGCTGTTACAGGGGATAATGCATGTTGAGAGGTCATTATACAGAACAACATCTGGATTCCCAATCTGATGCAATGGGAAGAAGCAGCCTGCCTCTTCTCTCCCCTGGGTATGTGTTTTGACAGCTGCTAGCTACATTTAGACCGCTTCCAATAATAAGACACAGGGTTTTAGTCGCATTGTGTGATTCACGTCACGTATTTTTAGAGGAGAAAACATTAAAAGAAGTACAAAAACATGTTTTTCTTTCAGGGACACTAAACCAATACTTCCCTGTGACACCACAACACTATCCCTACAACAACCTCTGATCCTCGTCATCATCTTCATCTTCATCCTCACCTGGTTCTCGATGGCCTTCCTGTTCTTAGGGTCGCTGACGATGGACAGCTGCAGCTCAGCCATCTTCTTCATCTTGCCGTCCATGTCGACCTTCTGCAGCAAGCCTCTGATCTGGCTCCTCAGCAGACGCACCGTGTCCTCCTTCCCATGACGCTTAGCGAACAGAGAGGCACTGGCAGAGTGGATGGCTGTCACCCAGTTCTCCATGTCTGTCTGGTTGCTGGCCTGAACACACAGAGGTGAAGGAAGGACATTAGATGATGGAGGTTAGAGATTAGACCGTAAACGGTCAAACTAGATTATTACTGTAAAATAATTTGTTCTTTAATGGTTTATGAGACACAGCGACGATAGCGGCGTCATGAACGTCACGTTAAGGGTTGGGCTCTATATCCGGATGATTGACAGCTCTAACGCATATTGTGTTCCTATCCTCCTCGTGGCATATCATCACATTACCCTATTTCCACAGTCTATACGCTATTACGTCATTTCACAGTCAATACAGTCAATCTCGAAAGGATAATACACACCTTGACAAAACAATAAAAATATCAGAGGACATGGTATGAAATCTGCTAGGAATGTGAGGGATGAGGAGTGTCTCGAGTAGGACACAATGAGAGAGAACACAGAACTCTATAGTGCTCCAGTTTATACCGCCAGTGGTTTCCAGACCTCTTAAAAAAGAGACTCTCGAGTGATGTTAAGTCCACTTCACCATTTTATTAGATTTAGTCCGAACACCACAACTGGGATTTCATGCAATACACGCAGAAAAGCTCGTAAACGTGAGAGGGGAAAACTAGCGAGGGCAAGTCAAGGCCTTAAGAATCTCTGTATCCAACAGTGAAACTAAACAAAATATGAACACAAACAGAAACACTCCAGCTGGAGTATAAATCTTCTCCTTATAATCATTTATGAGCTAGTATCATTGATTATACAGTCTAAAAATACACAACAAGTGTGTGTGAGTGCGTATGTGTTTGACTATATTTGTAAAACATCTCCATCCACTATTATACAGCCAGAATATACAGAATACTGTGTTTGTTCCCTATTGTTTAGCTGACACTAGGGATTCATATTTTACCGAAAATCTACCAAGTTTCAATACCGGGAATAATTCATATTTATCCCGAGAGTCCCGGGAAATACAGCAAAAATCGGAAGTGCACATTTACAGCTTTTAAAACCAAGATATGGTCACTATGACAGATTTCTCTCCAAATAAGAGGGGCTCTGCGCCACCTTGTCGACTATGTAAAGATTCCAGAGCAAATTAAACTGATATTTAGTCATTATAGAGTAACTATCTTTGATCGCCAATTACACTGTTGTGAATTACGAAGCAGGCCATTCATAAATTCGGAGCGTTGTCAGGTTCCTCAATTAATTCAGCGTTCAGGACGCACAGAGCGCATTGTCGAATCATACAAACTTTAACAGTCAAAAGAAATTCAAATGGCCAAAGTTGCTAAGCTTGCAAGATAACATATCTTCAATTTGGCAAAAATCTAGTTGACGATTATACAGATAGTAGATCAGCTTATTAATAACAGGGAGATGAAGAGTGGAAATAGTTTAAATATCAAGGGGACGAACTTCTCCGCCGAAGCTCTCATATGAGCAGCAAGTACGAGACAGTGAAGAGAAGTGGGGGGGATGGTGTAGCGGTATTTTGACATGCATAGGCAAGAGACGTGCTTTGATAATCTATGGATTACAGACTAAAGTTAGGAATTGTCATACGAGACAGGAGTCAGGATTTGGGGCTTCAGAGAGACTGGGACTGGATAGTGAAGACAGAGATGCCTATGTAGTGAATTGTGCATAGGCCTGTCTGTCTGAAGAGTCACAATGTCAGCTCAAAAGGGCACACATTATTTTATAGGCTATACCGTAGCGGTATGCTGTAGGGTTTATTAACTGCATTATGGTCGCGTGTGCCGTCCGGCAGTGTCAATTAGGTGTTTGCTTTGAATTTATGGCGACTTTGTGTGAAGTACATACGCTAGACTAAAGGCTTCCATGTTGACAACATGTTTGGATAAATGTGACATTACATTTTTTCCTAACCTGATGCTGCGCATGTTGTATATTTTGTGGAATTGCATTAGTTCCGACATTGGGAGATATGAAGAGTGTTCCGGGGACAGTCCCGGAATCCCAGTTATGTTAATCCCAAAATGACACAGTCGGACACAGACTACACCACAGTGGACACGTCACCAGAACACGTTCCGCCTGACTGGCCAAGCAGGAAGAGGCTATCAAACCAGGCTAGCTGCCACAGCAGCACGGGACACACTTTCCTTTCCGGGTACACAAAACATCCCCGCACTAAGTAACAGCTTCTCCTCCTTAATTGTGTGTTGAATTGCCAGGAACACTAAGCTTGACAGACCGTCAACCCCACGACGTGCTCAGGGAGCTAACGCCACGCAGGCAGTAAGATGGAGGAGTGACCAGCTGGACAGTTGTAGTGTGGAGACTTACTGTATTCATACAAAACACATGGAATGTTTTTCAGAAGAGACAGTTAAGCATCTACAGCATCTTCATCAATTGAGGTAACTACTGTTGGCATCTACTTTTTTTAGTTTAGAGAGTAAGGTTAGGTCAGGTAAGTCGGCGCGCCTCACCTGGAAGAGGTAAACATCTCCGTAGGTGTTGCTGAGACAGAAGACGTTCTCCTTCTTGGGGTGTTCAGGAACGGCCTGGACGATACTGTCCTCTGCAAACAGGGCGTAGCGTGGAGACAACTCCTGCTCTGGAGAACCCTTCCCATAGAACAACAGGGTACAACCTGCAGGAAGAGGAAGAGGTCGGTCATTAGAGGGAGGAAGAACAGAAGAATGATCTCAATCTGTCATTTATTTGTCTTTGCTGTCCTTGAGTCATTTTACAGTAAAGTTGAAGGAAGGCTGAGGGTCCAGACACACACACACGCACACACGCGCACACACACGCACACACACGCACACACACACGCTCCTGGCCTGAGGTTTATACATTTAGCAGGTAAATGCACCAGTATAATTCCCTGTAGCTTTTAGGATAAAGAATCAGTCTACGGTAAATGTAATGCACAGGAGGTGGACTCTACCAAGGACACACTAGTCGCCTACAGAAACCACATGAAGCTGCACTCTCACTTAAGTGTTACGTCTGGGCTCTCTCTAGGAGAGAGTTTTACTTGAACTTTAATGTGATTTAAAGTTTGAAACTGTCTCCCAGTGTAAATTACATTTCAGTCGATATATTCCATGATACAGTGGTCATATTGACTGGACCTGAGAATTGAATACCTCCCAACTCTCAAGTCACTCTCTGACCTTCTGTTTCCCTCTACTCTCCTCACACCTTTAACTCACCTTTCAATGTGATCCAACCCAGAGAGCATCAAGCTCGACTCGATTTCAGTGAGGTATTCAAGGTCCAATTCAATTCTAAATCGACTGGACCTTAGATGGCAATGTCCCAAACCCTGTTTCCCTCTGCTCACCCACCCCTACTCACCTTTCAGGGTGACCCAGTACTGTTTCCACTTCCTGCGTGTGACCATCTCCAGCTTCCTGTCCTTATGCAGGGTGAGGAGGGGTTTGAAGGACAGCCAACCGGCCCTGCGCACCACCCCCTGCTCCTTCTCAAACAACAAGTCCAGCTGCTCCAGAGAGCCCCCCGCAGACTCACTGCTGCTCTCCCCTTCTTCTGTCCCCGTAGACGGGTCTCTCCTTTCACCAGCTCCTCCTCCTCCACTACTGCCCTGTCCAGTCCCTGTCTCCAGCTCCCGCATGAAGTTCTCATAGATGTTCTGGCGAAGGGCATCGTTGCTGTGGTGGAGGGCCCCTGCCGACTGGGCCCGGGAGGCTCCCACACCGCCTGGTCCGCCAGGGTACCACAGGCTGGATATCTGGGAGGGAGAGCTGGTGTCAGCAGTCAGGACGTCCACTCCACTGTCAAAGGCCTCGCTGCCGTCCTTATACCTGGGCTCCTGGAAGGGCATAGACAGGAGAAGAGAGTGAGGAGAGAGTAGGGAGAGAGGATGAGGTGAGGTGAGAGAGTGAGGAGAGAGTAGGGAGAGAGGATGAGGTGAGAGAGTGAGGAGTGGGTAGGGAGAGAGGATGAGATGAGGTGAGAGAGTGAGGACAGAGGATGAGAGTGAGGAGTCCCACAACAAAACACTTAAATTCCTGAGCCTGGCACCCAGGGGACTAAAGTTATTGAGACAGACAATTTAATTGAGTCTGCGAGTGCACCCTGGTTTCCTGATCCCAGTAGAACACTACTTCATGGGATTGAACTCTTTCTCTTTCAGGGGTAATGAAAGCCCACCTGCACTCCAATAGATTGCAGCATCTAGTCTCCCCTGGCAACTGGGTTGAATGCACTTTAAACACAGTGTTCCGATGCCCTTCCCCAGCGACCCTTCTCTCGCCCAGTCTACCCCCTTCCTCCCTTGTCTGTCAGTCAGTCTGTCACCCCGTGTCTCCGTTTCCCCCTCAGTCTCCCCTTTCTTCCATCAGTCTCCCCTAATCTCTCCTCCCACCTCTCCCCCAGCTGTTTCTCATAAGGACCTGGGCTGGACCTGAGAGGCTGGCTCAGAGGGTGCAGTGCAACCCTAATCCACAGCTGAGCTCTGGAGTCCAGGTGGAGGGGAACGAGAGCTGGAATTAGTCCGGAT
Organism: Thymallus thymallus; assembly: GCA_023634145.1. Classification (NCBI taxonomy): domain Eukaryota; kingdom Metazoa; phylum Chordata; class Actinopteri; order Salmoniformes; family Salmonidae; genus Thymallus; species Thymallus thymallus. Next base: position 23,239,201 of record CM042405.1, on the reverse strand, counting down.
TTGGGTTGACTCGTTGAAAAGTGGCTGCGATGCTGTGATATATGGTTCAATGAGCCAACTGGAAGCTGGGGGTGATTAAGTGGCCTTGGTGAAACAAGAGACCCAGTGGAGAGCTCCAGACAGGGGCAGTGTGGGCCCCTGAACTGGCTCGGTCCTGGACTCCATAGAGTCACCAGAGTGCAGAGAGACCCAGTGAACATGTCAGCATGAAGCTATAAAAACTCTAAATGGCTCCGATAAAACTATCCAGAGCTCAGTTGGAACAATCACGCTCCAACATTTGCCCATTTGCCCATAAAGAAATCCAGTTTGAGTCAGAACACTAAAAATAGCCCTTTGCTCATTACTATTCTGTCCTGAAGCCTGGGGTTGCCTAATGCCTACAGAGGACATACATTTGAGGTGGGGCGGAGTTTAAAGGAGAATGGGGGTTTGAGTTTGTTGGAGCGTTTCTCATGGACCTATGAAGCTGTGCTGGGAACCAGAACAACTTCAAACATAGTCCTTCACAAACCCTCCTCCTTCTCATTGAAAAGGTCAACGAGTTCAATAGTGCAGGGAAGCTGGGAGTCCTAGGTCTAGTCTCTTCCCAAACCCAACACATGGCAGGAGATTATTAGGGCTTAAGTGAGGTCTAATAATATAGAGCGAAAGGTCTGGCCCCAAGGTCTACCCTCATGCCAATGCAGGTCACACCCAAATTAAAGAGCACCTATCCTTCTCTGTGCTTCAGAGGTTTTACCTTCCGCAATTTCATTTGTCAGACCCTGATGAACAAGCACCTGTCCATATCCTATCCACTTTCCTAGTTAAATAAAGGTTAAATAAAAATACAAAATAAATAAATATAGAACATACTATGGACTGGCTCTCTGGAGAGCAGGACAGGGGGGTGAGTAGAGCCCAGAGCAGCTCCACCAAATCCTAATCACCATGACAACCACATCATTAAGAGTGTGGTGGGATTTCTAAATCTTCAGCTGGGACTTGAATTTCACTCCAACAGAGATTTTAAAAGCTTACAGCAATTATCTTGGCATTGTTTGAAAAGTGTGTTCAAGTTTAAAATAGCTATTGAATTGGTGCTTAATGTTTGATTTAAAAAGACTCAAAGTCAGAGGGCCACATTTCGAGCAGTTTTGAAGCTAATTTGGGAAAGTCTAAAAAACGCACATTAGCTAGTTAGCCTCTGTTGCCATATGACTATGGTGATTACATTTATAGGGCTAAATGCTCTAAATAAGGTATTACAGGACCATAAGACAGAAACACACACTATCCAGTGATTTGGCATACAAGTCCTGGTTATTATTATCTTCTTATGTTGTACAAAACAGTTTGGTGTCATTTTACAGGTCCAGTTCTCAGCCGCCTGACCCATGCTACAACACTGACCTATACCGCACGTCATACAGACCGGCTGCAAACTGGTAAATAACAGGTTATTTCAACCAATCACATCATCACCATCACACTCAACAGCAAATCACTTACAATGGCAAGCTATGCTTCAAACACATGGCATTTAGCATATTCCTTCTATTAGCATAAGGTTGGTAAAAATACTAAACTGACATGATCTCTTGTACCCACCCAGATGTAGTCATGGAATCTGCAGACCCGTTGGCTTCTCATCCTTTCTCTCGGTTTCATGCCTTACTCTCCGGTAGACTACTGCATCTCTAGTCCCTACCCAATGCACCATCCGCGTCGCAAATTTCATTTCGTGGTACCCTGTGGTTTTCTGTCCTCAGACAGCTGGTGTTGTGGTACTCGGAACGACATTGTGTTCCTGGCGAGACGACACCGACCGCTGAGGCACATGGCCCAGGTAACCAGTAACATTCCCCAGCCAAGAATCTGTCACAGAGCTGCTTCCTCTGCCCCCATCCCTAACAAGCCAAGCACTGAGAGACTCCACATAATAACCATATTCTCCTGGGGAGCTGTAGACATTCATATCTCAAACAGGGAAATTCCAAAGGAGACTAGACACCTGATGGAGCTAAGGAGGTGTGGCTCAGTTGGTAGAGCAAGGCACTTGCAATGCCAGGGTTGTGGGTTCGATTCCCACGGGGGACCAGTACAAACAAATATGAAAATGTATGCATTCACTACTGTGAGTTGCTCTGGATAAGAGCATCTGCTAAATGACTAAAATGTAAATCTAAGGCAGTACCTCTATTACAGACTACAGGTTGACTACATGGAGACAAGCAATATACTATGGCTACAGAACTAACTGCAAACACAGCTGTAGGACTACTGGTTGTACGTACCAAGCGATGAAGATAGTTCATAGATCTGTATACACCCTGTAAAAAACAACATCAGTTTAGAACCTGAGTGGACGTTTTTCCAAGCCACTTTCGCTTCTACTTGCTCTTTGTGGAGTTAGTACTTAGGGACACTTTGTGACAAATGTTTCTGTAAAAAAACACACAATTTTATATATAGACTGTTTGAGCACTGGGACCCTGAGCCACACAGACAACCCCAGACGACAGCACTGGGACCCTGACCCACACAGACGACAGCACTGGGACCCTGAGCCACACAGACGACAGCACTGGGACCCTGACCCACACAGACGACAGCACTGGGACCCTGACCCACACAGACGACAGCACTGGGACCCTGACCCACACAGACAACCCCAGACCACAGCACTGGGACCCTGACCCACACAGACAACCCCAGACGACAGCACTGGGACCCTGACCCACACAGACAACCCCAGACGACAGCCCTGGGACCCTGACCCACACAGACAACCCCAGACAACAGCCCTGGGACCCTGACCCACACAGACAACCCCAGACGACAGCCCTGGGACCCTGACCCACACAGATAACCCCAGACGACAGCACTGGGACCCTGACCCACACAGACAACCCCAGACGACAGCACTGGGACCCTGACCCACACAGACAACCCCAGACGACAGCTCCACTCACATGTGTTTTCCTCTTCTTTCTGCTGAGACTTCCAGTCCAGTCGCTGAGGCGTCTCATGCGGCTCCTGACTGCGCCAGTGCCCTTCTTCAGGGTGGCGCGCTCGCCGCTCGGCCGGGCCTTACGGCAGGGCAGGGTGTAGGACGAGTACTTCCTTGCCTCTGGACACTCCTCCTCAGCAGGCACGTCCAGGGCCGAAACAAAGGAGGCCCTGTGTTGGATGTGATGGGAGGATTCACTGTACTGGGGCGACAGGTCCTTAGCCGTGGGGAAGGTGGCAGCCATACTGGGGTCCCTGTAGAGATCTGATATGGACACCGGGGGAGACTGTTGGCCGAAGGCCTCCAACTGACCAGCCCTACTGGTTTCCATAGTCCTACTGGAGGAGCAGGACTGGTCCTGGTCGCAGAGCTCCGCGCTGGGCCCCCAGGGCGAGTCGTACCAGGAACCCTCGGAGCTCAGCGAGCTACCCTTGCTGGTCCTGGTGGTGGAGGTTGAGGCTGGCTGCAGAGCTCCGTGGTGGGCCTCAGGCCTCCTACTGCTGCCAGGAAGGCTTGGGGTAGACTCCAGGGTGGGGGAGAATTTGAGCAGCTGCACCGGCCCAGAGGCCTCGTCCAGGGGCAGACCACTGTTAGTGTTGGTGAACTCCACCCTCAGACTACCATCCTTCTTGATGACCACCCTGGGACTGCTCTGCTCCTCCAGCCCCTCTTCATCCTCTCCTCGCATCCTCTCTGGGGTCCTGTGTCCGTTCATAGTATGGTTGTTCAGCTCTCCTGATGCTCTACTGTACAGGCTTCCACTGCCCTCAAATGGGCAGCAGCCATTCTCAGCTGGGAGGTGTGAGCGGCCTCCTGGTGGGGAGCCATGCCAGCGACGGCAGTTTGGACTACCCTTCACCCCCTTGGTGATGTAATCGTAGTGTCTGGAGACATACGGCTCTCCTCTCCTCTGCGTGGGGGAGAGGCAGCCTCGGCCAACCGCCCTGGCTTTGTAACCCGAGCCCCCCAGCCCACTTTTCCACCACAAATGGGGTGAAAGAACCTCCTCTTTGGTTGAGCGGAACTTTAGTGAGTAGGGTTTTTGTTTCCCGGGGAGGATTAAGCTGGTGCCCTTGGGCCCCTGAAGGCTGTACTGGCTCTCAGAGTTTCCCATTGCGATCTGGAAGACAAAGGAGAGATTCTGTCAGAGATACTATGGAAGGCAAGGCAGACATCTGTTGGGTGACATAATTTCAGTTCTCGTCACAGAGAGAGGCTACTGTAACTCAGATTGTTCATGGTTGAGCAGACTCAATCTAAATAGACATTACCACACTACTCTTACCGACTAATGATTCCTATGGGAGGCCATCAGTTACGGAATTGATTTAAATCAGATAACATTGAGTGAAAAGACCAAAGAAAAGGCATAATTGCGCAGGTGAGCATCTAATAATTACAACCTGTTCTTCTTACTATAGACCTTTTCCAGGAAAGGTACCAAGGCGACGTCAGCACCAGTGTGACCAACATGCCTTCATGGCTGTTATGTGTGAAATGACTTCCAGAGAACCTCAAAAGATTTTAGATTAGGGGAGGAGGGGCATGACCAGACATCTGAAGGAAGTGAATCAAAGAACTGTAAAGTGCGGTTTGAGACATATAGAGGCTCAATTTGACAACTGTTTGTCAACTGTAATGTGTTAGTGAAGGTAGCTACGAATCACTTACTGTAACTTCATTGCATTAGCAGTCTAGTTGGCAACACTACAATAGCTATACCTTTCCACTCCCTGCACTGCTTAAATGTGCTAAGTGACTTACCTACGATCACTACCACTTAAAAAAGCACTATTAATATCTCTGATAGGAGACAGAACTATAGACTCACCTGTGTGTCCTACAGTGTCTTGTCAGAGTGTGGTCGTCCAGTGGGCATGGTGGTCCTGGACTCCTCTGCTCTCAGACGTCACTATCTCCTCCTCCTGCACGGCCAGGATCATCTGAGGGACACACAAAGGAGAGCGGTTGGGATTAGTGATTGGGTTATCGCTACGCCAACACAGCTTTGTTAACTGCCTGCGACAAATTCCCCATGTTTGATGACAGGTGTTGCAATTAGGGCTGAGTCCTAATCCAGTGGTTGGAAAAGGACATTGGTCTTTAAGAAGAGGACACTCAGCTTTGATCAGAGGACTACTCTCCATTAAGGTACTGCGGCGCAGATTCACTTTACAAAATCCTTCATGTCTGTTTACATGAGGAATAACACTACATGGCTACTGTACCTCACCCAGAGAAGGCATGCAACACACTAAAATGGAATTATTACCAAACGCCTTTGCTGTCAAAGACAAACAGAACAAAAATGCAATTCTTCCATGTGTTAGGCTCAAACCTGCACCAGGATTCCATCATAGTGAACCTAAAGTAGTCAGCCCAGGCCTGTGCTTCTATGCCATTCTGGCTCTATGACTACTGTAGAAACTCACTCCTTCCCTCTGACTCAAAACCTCCTGATTTCCCTCTCCAACCTAAACATGTTTTCCAACTCGGCAGAACTCAATTAAAAGCTGGCTACACTTTGCCCCACTGTTTATTTTTAAACACTGGAATTCCAGCCTTTTTTGGGGGGGGGGGGGGGCGCCCCAACAGCCAAATTTGTCCAGGGGCGGATTCAGAAAAACATAAAACCGCTGGAGAGCTTTCTTACTGTAGCTGTGGGCTCAGCTGAGGAAGGAGCAGAACCCTTCCTGTATACTATTACACTTCTACATACATGTAGATCACGTTCCAGGAAATAACTCGCATCATAGCCATCCTCGACTGGTGTAGCAGCACACGTACAGCATGTGTGAGAGAACATAGGGGAAATACCCTGCAGCCAACAGCCTAACCCAGGGGATTAACTGATCTGGGGCATTACTGCTCTTTATCTCTCCTTCTTACTATATTTATGTACCTTGACTCTAGAGACCTTAAGAGTCAAGCAGGGGATAAGACAGTCTGCTGAATGACTAGATGTAATGTACTGTAGCATATAGGCTGAGGGTAATGGGAATCCAAATTTCCATTAGCATACGTCTGATGTCACAGTCACAAAAAAAATGTGGGGTACCTGTGACCTTTACAATGTGTTAACGCTTCGAACACACTGACTGCGTTATTGCGCAAAATAGTATGCATCATCTAGATATGTGTGCAACAAAAGTTAAACAATCACCTTCTGCTACCATTTCAGAAGTTTACATACACTTAGGTTGAAGACATTAAAAATCATTTTTTAACCACTCCACAGATTTCATGTTAACAAACTACAGTTTTGGCAAGTCGGTTAGGACATCTACTTTGTGCATGACAAGTAATTCTTCCAACAATTGTTTACAGACAGATTATTTCACTTATAATTCACTACATCACAATTCCAGTGGGTCAGAAGTTTACATACACTAAGTTGACTGTGCCTTTAAACAGCTTGGAAAATTCCAGAAAATTATATGTCATGGCTTTAGAAGCTTCTGATAGGCTAATTGACATCATTGGAGTCAATGGGAGGTTTACCTGTGGATGTATTTCAAGGCCTACCTTCAAACTCACTGCCTCTTCGGAAATCAAAAGAAAAAATTGTAGACCTCCACAAGTCTGGTTCGTCCTTGGGAGCAATTTCCAAACGCCTGAGGGTACCATGTTCATCTGTACAAACAATAGTATGCAAGTATAAACACCATGGGACCACGCAGCCGTCATACCGCTCAGGAAGGAGACACGTTCTGTCTCCTAGAGATGAACGTACTTTGGTGCAAAAAGTGCAAATCAATCCCAGAACAACAGCAAAGGACCTTGTGAAGGTGCTGGAGGAAACAGATACAAAAGTATCTATATCCACAGTAATACAAGTCCTATATTGACATAGCACAGCAAGGAAGAAGCCACTGCTCCAAAACCACCATAAAAAAACAGACTACGGTTTGCAACTGCACATAGGGACAAAGATCGTACTTTTTGGAGAAATGTCCTCTCGTCTGATGAAACAAAAATAGTCTGATGAAACTGTTATAATGACCATCGTTATGTTTGGAGGAAAAAGGGGGAGGCTTGCAAGCCGAAGAACACCATCCCAACCGTGAAGCACGGGGGTGGCAGCATCATGTTGTGGGGGTGCTTTGCTGCAGGAGGGACTGGTGCACTTCACAAAATAAATGGCATCATGAGGAAGGAAAATTATGTGGATATAATGAAGCAACATCTCAAGAAATCAGTCAGGAAGTTAAAGCTTAGTCGCAAATTGGTCTTCCAAATGGACAATGACCCCAAACATACTTCCAAAGTTGTGGCAAAATGTCTTAAGGACAACAAAGTCAAGGTATTGGAGTGTCCATCACAAAGCCCTGACCACAATCCTATAGAACATTTGTGGGCAGAAGGTTGTCACAATGGCTGCTTCCAGTTCCTGTCAATGCTAGTTCTGACACAGAGCTAGCTTCTGACTGTTTATTCAGGCAAGGGAAGGCTTCAAGTTTGAAAGGCTCAACGCCACAAATACATACACATTCATGCAGACGTCAACCTGCTGATGTGGGCTGAACCGGAGCATTGTAACAGTGTTTTGTGAGGGAACACACATCTTCTTTGGCCACAGCACTGAACCCCTGCTCCTCAACAGCCCCTCAGATAGGCAATCTGTTCAGCCCCCCCCCCCCCCCAACACCCTGTGACCTGGCATTCTCCTGCTAATGCCACAGGAGGACTCCCACGCCTCTCCCTGTACAGTCTGACTGCGTGTCACAGGGATGGAGCCTTGGGCCAAGTCAGTGCATTTTTCCTTCATGAGCAAACTGCATTTCCTTGAGACAGGAGCCACAAAGCCCCCATATAACTCCATACAGACACACGCCCCCAAATAACTCCTCTGCAATTGCACACGGACACACGCAAACACCAACAGATATGCCAACAAGGCCAGGTCTATATCAGACTTCACACAGGGTTGCATATTGAGCCAGGCTGAGGCTGTCTGTGAAAAACCCTCTTGTCCTTCAAGGTAAACTTGAGAAACAAAGCCTAAGCAAACCCTAGACACAGCAGTGTGAAACACTGGGCTGGGTTGGGCCTTCCTTGGAGGACACAGCCCCAGCCTCAGCACTACAATTCCATGCTTCTTTTTTTTTAACCCACTAAGAAACAGAACCCTAGAGATTAGGAACCACTCACTTAGCATTTCTCAAAGGCTAAGCATAAGTGGACACAAACTTGTGGTGCAATAAAAAACATCCCAGCATGAAGAATGCATCTGCATAGCTCTATCAGAGGAAATAATCAATCAAACAAACAGACGGACAGCTTGGTTTTGGCTTCAATCTGACATTAAGTGCACTTGAAAAAATAAACAGGTAAAACTACTGTCTCATTAATCATTTAGAAGGACACAATGGATGTATTGAAAAGGTTTCAAGTCTCATGAACTTCATTGTTCCCTCAGACCCATACCGTCATCTATTATTATAATTAGTTATCCACTGCTCCCTCATGTTACCTTCCTTCTGTTCAATCAGTGCCCAGGGGACTCCTCCCTTATCAGTATAACCTTCCTGTGGCACAGAGCCTAGCCTAATGCCTAGCTAACTCTTAAAGGAGAAGTACAGTATAATCGATCCACGGCTGTTTTAGAAGCAGGAAAACACTGTCTGAGAGTGAGACCCACTTTCACAAGACACATTTACACGGACTGACAAAAACAGGAATTCAATAAAAGTTAACAGAATGTTGTTGTAAGATGGAGATATGACTCCGCCTGAGCTCGGTCATTCATGCTGAATGCAGAGGATCCTGTGGCAATTCAGTTATGAGGAGGAAACAAAGTCCATGAATCTTAGAGGCATATTACAGTGTGGTAGATTATACTGTATTGCCAAAGCCACTGAGAAATCAATCAAACTGCTTGTTAGTGTGTTTTGGACTTTTTCCCATTATACATTTTAAAAAGGCCTTCTTCGACGTGCTCTGATCCTCTGAACTTAGAATGACATGAAGCCCTATGAGTGATTTACAGAGATATGTGGGAGTCATTTCAGAATCATACAAAAGCCAACCAAGTCAAAACAGTTCTTAATAAAATTTCCAAAATAATGGAGCACTGATTATGCCAAAAGTACTGTTGCCAACTTTACTATAGGATCTAAATCATGGGCTATACCACAGACCAAAAACACCACAGAGAAAATAAAGAATCCATCGTAGCAAACAGCAACAATACATCAGTGAGTCTGACTGACTCTGCTGTGAATTAATATAATGCTGACAACAGTGAAATGTACACAGAGTTGATAACGAGGTCCCCTGTGGGAGAAAAGGGTCACCTTACATAATAAACCTCTCTGGGGTCTACAGTAACAGAACTAGAAGAGTTATAGCCTACACTACAGCAGTGAACATGCGAACAGCCCTAAACAGTACAATAGATCCCGTGTTGAAGTCTGCTAGTACACAAACAAAGCACCAGACACACAGGCACACAGACCTGTCTACACCTGTGCACCTGGATAAAAGACAACCTTAGTTATGTTGTTTTCTCTGTTTTATCTTCATCCTGGTAATAGAGGACAAAGGGAAGGATGAAATCAAGAGATAAAAACATCCCTTACCTCCGTCCAAAGCTTTCATCTAAAAGCTCTTTGAAGAGCAAGCAAGGAGAATCTAGAGCTCTCTGATCTTAATGTGGAGTCAATGAAGTCAGCCTGCCGGTCTTAAAGTGACACGCACACACTGCACACACTAGACACACACACTGGCTGAGGCACATGTGGAAACTTCCTCTCCTTCCACCCAGATTCTAGGCACAGCCTATCGTAATCCTACATGGTAACGCGGGGCAACGGAGCGACGTGAAGAGGAGGAAAAGTGCTCAAGCCAGCCTCACTCACTCTCTCCATTTGGAAGTTAAGACCAGATATGTTTTATTTAGTATAGGAACACCCTCAGTGTTGTTTCTCCTTTCTCCAGCTTTTTCCGTTGGCCACAGTAGAGGATGCAGGAGTTTTTTTCTTTTTTTTTTAACCAACGCGGTTTTCCATGGCCACTAGATATTATTGGGCGAGACAAGTTGGCGTATGAAGCTGTATAATGCATGGGAGGCACCAGGGAATGCTGCTATGACTGGGGCGCTTGTCTAAACCAACATACCACAATGACCCCAAGAGAGCACTGTGATAGAAAGCTAGAAGTCTGAGGAGATCACTCGCGAGCAGAGAGAGCGCGAGGGAGGATAAAGTCTTCAGCATGCTTCGGTTTAGCTGGCACCTACCGGAACCCTTTAAGGACATTCGCTTGATAAACGAGAGAAAAAAACGCCAATAGTACTATTTGTACATCTTAAGACGCCGTAGCCAATTTTACGCTTCCTCAAAATAGTCCGATAGATAACTCAAGAAATCTGTCATAAATGTTTACGTTTTTGCAGAGGAGATCTTAGTCGCGCATCTAACTAAGATGTTTGGTGCACTATTTCTCAAGTGCATGTGCATGAAAACTAGTCAGTCATCTATCGTTGAATGACAACAAACACTTCATTAAATGATGTCACCAGTTGACCAATGACCGACGAAATGAGTCTTGCCTCGAGAAAAAATGTAATGTGCACGAACAGCCGAAAAAACCCTTGCCGAAGACTAAAACGAACAAAAACGTCACAAAATCTTGTCATAATACACTGTGTACAAAACATGACAGACTGACCAGGTGAAAGCTATGATCCCTTAGCTGTTAAATCAGTGTAGATGAATGGGAAGAGACACTTTAAAGACGGATTTTTAAGCCTTGAGACAATTGAGACATGGATTGTGTATGCGTGCCATTCAGAAGGTGAATGGGCAAGACGAAAGATTGTGTGCCTTTGAACAGGGTATGGTAGTAGATGCCACCAAATTGAGTATGTCAAGAACTGCAACGCTGCGGTGTCTTTCAAGCTCAAAAGTTTCCTGTGTGTATCAAGAATGGTCCATCACTCAAAGGACATCCAGCAAACAGGTGGCAGGTAGCCTAGCGGTTAGAGCGTTGGCCAGTAACCGAAAGGTAGCTGGTTCGAAAACCTGAGCCGACAAGGTGAAAAACCTGCCCATGTGTCCTTGAATGTTGAATTTGTTCTTAACGGACTTGCCTAGTTATTTGATTTTTTTATATATTTTTAAAACTTGACAACTGTGGGAAGCATTGGAGTCAACGTGGGCCAGCATCCATGTGAAACTCCATCGACACCTTGTAAAGTCCATGCCCCGACGACCAATTGAGGCTGTTCTGAGGGCAAAAGGGGGTGCAACTCAATATTAGGAAGGTGGTCCTAATGTTTTGTGCACTCAGTGTATATACACAAACTGCTCCAAACTATTTCGGATGGGAAGCATGTTGACGCCTTAAGACAGCTAGAGAGACTAAGGGCTGGCTGAAGAGAAGGGGAGACGAGAGGGGAGTAGTGAAGAGAGACAGAGGGAGGGAGGGAGGAGGGGGTTGGGTTGAATAGTATGCAGAGCTAGAGGGACAGATCTGTATCCATTTTAAAAAGCTAATTAAAAGGTGAATGAGAAAAGGCACAGAGACAAAAGTCCACATGTATTCCCTGGAATTAACAAATGGTATACTTTCCCGGTGGGTCCAAATTGTGACCACCTTACTAAAAAATACACGTCCTCTACACAGAAGCTTCATTCAAACTGGCCCATTGAGAAAGCCACACAGCAGGGCCAGTTGCTGGTCTGAAGTATGTCAGACAATTCCAAAGGCTGTTTCTTCTTTCCCCTCCAGGATTTGTGAGCTGCTCCTTTATTTGCTAAGTACTAAGATGAATACAATGACCTCTAGTGCTAAAAACAACTTAATTGCTTAGATTTAACCGCACAGGATTTGTTGACAAATTGATGTTCAGCAGGTAATTAGAAGTTAAACATTTCTATCACGATTCCTGGCTTCTAAACACCATCCCAAAAGACAGCAACATCTTCACGTTGGGCGGAAAAGAAGGGACTCACACTTTTGTACTCACAAAAAAATGTCAAACAATACTGCTGCTCATACAATGGACTATATAAACACCATTCCCTTCAAGAAAGTATACTCCTCTGTAAATAGGAATGCTTATGCGGTTATTTGATAAGGTGAAGGTCCTACTCTTCCCACGATCCTCCCTGCTCTCTAACCACAGCCAACCTCCACACAATCCAACCAATTACTTGAGCAGTGCAATGTATCTTTCGTCTCTCTGTGTTCCATACATTTCCTTCAATTCGCAAGAGACAATGTATCTCACCGGAGCAAGCATCCGAGCAAAGGAAACAGCGCCCCTCTGTCTCAGTGTGTGTGTAGCCCATCTATCTGATGCTGTCGGATCAAAAAGAGTATGACATTGTTGCCGCCCGTAGCATTGAATGCAAGGGAAGCCAGCGAGCATTTGGCCTCCCTTGATAATTTTATAAATAAAATAATAGCCAATTAGCGTTGAGCTAAACTGAGTGAGCTCAGCTGTGAATGGTCCTGGCGCACCAAAAAAAGTGTAAAGGGAAGCCAGTTTGGGTTTGGTTTCACACCAATCACATGACATCAGAAGCCAGACGTTGCATGTCATTGTTGTCCGGTGGCTAGCTAGCTAAAATTGTCCCTTTCCTAAATTAGCCAGGGATGGAGATTGGGATTTGGACTTAATCGATTCTGATCCAACCATAATTTCATACATTGTGCCCCTCGCCCGAGAGGATGGAAGTTCAACATGTAGCTAGATGGCTAATGTTAACTAGCTGACATGAAGCATCGTTTACCATGAAAGGAAGTTAGGCTAGCAAGACAATAAAAACTAAAAGTGTATACTGAATGACAGAGTCAGGACAGTTTAGGCAACATGAAAGAGGAGGATGGCATTGGTGTTTCATTAACTTGCTTCACTATGCTGTAGGTCATGTAACTGTTTGTTATATGTAATATGCTTTGTGGAATTCGCCGGACAGATGTTTATCTCTGGTTTTGTGATGAAACAAAGGTGTGGTCTGTGCCACTGTGTCTTCTTATTGTCTCTGCCTTAGGCCTATATATCACGTTGGCAAGGCATATGGACTAACAGGTTATATAGAGCAAACAAAGCAATTATCACATAGGTTGTAATATGGCTTTTTTTTCCTGGTTTGGCTTCCCTGGTCATTTTACCCAAGCACCGCTACTGTACTTGAGACCAATCCAAATTAGCCGATTTGTGAAACTACCAACATTGTAACCTAATATTTTTTAAGAATTATCCACTAATGATGCTTGTAGTTGGGCCCATTGTCCATGAACTGCTGTAAAATAATAGGCTGTTCTTGGCCGGCTGCATGGGCAAAAGGAGTCATGTTCACAAGGTTGTAAACAATAAGAGCAGCATTCAGAGGATCCAAACAATGTCAGCAGCATAATGGCCCTCGTGGCTTTAGTCTGGGGAATCTCAAAGGCTTCTGTAGAGGCTTTGGAAGAGGCTGAGGAGTGGAGGGGTTTTAGCGAACACACTTTCAGAGGCAGTGAAGCAGAAAGAAGAGAAAGAGTCATACCAGTGACAGTCAAAACACACGCTCAGAAGCATAGAGCCATAAAGAAAACAGAGGAAGGAAGGAAGAGAGAGAGGTGCAATACATATTCATACAGAGCAGGTGTGGGTAATTCCGTTGAGCTCAATGAAAGGACTGACCATAATTAAGCTCAATTAACAGGCTGAATGAGCTGAGGGGGCAGGATCTAACCAGGGGCTAATCGCTCTCCCCTCTCCTCTGCTCTCAGCCAGGAGCCTCATGTAACGTACATCTACATGCCATTTGGGCTGACTGCTACTCGGCACCCTGACAGATAAAGTACTTGAAAGTGCAGAGGCACATTGTAGTACATAATGATAATAATGGACTGCATTTATATGGCACTTTTCACTAGCTAGGTCTAAAAGTGCTTTACATAGCAATGGGTTTGGAAGTGCAGGGCTGGGAGAGTGTGAGGTGATACATGGTTCAAAAAGTGTATCAGGGCCGTGGTTTGGTGAACGGTAGGTTTAGTCCTTTCACACACCACCCCGATAATGCACCCTGTGATACCACTCAACCCCTGATAGCCTCTAATGTTCAATCACCCCCCCTCCCCTCAGTCAGAGGAGACTTCAGCATTCCCACCCACCATTGATAGCCTTCCTCCTCTCTGCTCCTCCCATCCCATCCCTCTGTATAATCACCACAGTGAAACCAACCTGTCTTGCCCTCTCATCCTAGACTGAGACAGTGAGTGGTGGTTAAGGAAAGTAGGAGTGAATCACGGTTTCTCCCGATCTAAACTGTCATGAAGAACCAAGTGAGAGCAATATGGATGCCGATGCAATTATCTGCTGGTGCTGCTTTAGCCATCTTAATTCAGACTATCCAGGTCAGTGTGCTCCAGGTGACAGGACATATTAAACGGAAGACACTTTAATTTAGGGGATTGTGTAATGGCAGTTCATGGAAAAGCAGTCAAATTAATTCACACCTCATCTCAGCCCTATTAATAATGTCTAAACCTCCCTGCAATAAATCGGCTTACACTGAGCCCGATGGGATACACCCAAAGAGAAAGGTGGGGAGGGAGAGAGAGAGAGAGAGAGAAAACAGAGAGAGATGTATTAACTCAGCATGCTAATGACCCAGTGTCTCCCCCTCCCAACACTGACAGATGCATTCTGGTAGCTGGGAGCTGTTTGTAATTTGATGCCATTGATTATACAGCTCAACACCCAGCGGGATTGAAATATTCACAACAAGAACTCTGTTGATGGAAATTACAGCATTCAAGGGACGTAGTAAGAGAAGATATGGAAGAGAGAGAGAGAGCGCGAGAGGTGGTGAAATTCAGACCCCATGATGTCAATGATCCAGGGTCAGAGTTTAAAGGTCTGTCTGTTAGCACCAGGAAGACAAGTGGGAGACAGATGGAGAACGTTTCTACAGAGTCACATCTCACCATCCTGACACTAAAGCTCCCTCTTCCCTTTCTCAGTGCCATGTTTCCTCGCTGACTTCTCCTACTGTCTGTTACTCCTCCTCAGTTACACCAAAGCGGAAGCAGTAAGCCCAGATCGACAGCCAGATCAACCAACTTTGTCAAGTCCCCTGTCAGATACAGGCCCCAGTGGAAGCATTCTACAAAGAGCTGCATGTCAGAGATGCTCTAGCCCCAGAACTTCAAGGCAGCCCGTGTGTTTTATTCCCCACTGACAGAGATGTTGCTAGACCCAAAGTCAGAGCTGGGAGTAAACAGCACATCTACTGCCGTGTTCAGTGGAGGGAGAGCCCTGTGATCCTTCCAGGAGTGTCACTATCCATTTTGCATGGCTTCTGTCAGCAGTCTGTGTGTGTGGGTCGAGTGTGTGTGTTTAGCAGAGCGAGGGAATGCTGCTTGCATAGAAAATCCACACCTTCAAAGTTGTAATGAATCAGCGAAGGGTAGGTCAGACAACCCTGGCCCTAGATCAAAAGCAAGCTGTGTGTGTGTGTGAAAAGTTTTGCCTGCACAGGTTTAACCCCCAAAACAACCTTACTCTGTCCATTAGGCAGCTTAATGAGGACTGAAGCTGATGGAATGCTGACGTGCACCTGCAGCTCTCCAGCTATGGGGAAAATGACATCCTCAGACACTCAGAAGAGAAGCTGGGACATGTTTTACTCTCATAGTCCGAGTTGGAAAAGACACACTTCAATCTCAATATCTTTATGGGAGAAGCTATTGAGGTCTGGGAGCTGACACGACATCCCTCCCATGAGAAAGCAGTAAAGCCACAGGCTCCATGGTCTAGGTCTGAGTGCTCGGATTGCCAGAGAGCCAGATAAGAGGCTAGAGGGGCCCAGGGAAACAGTTCCCCACCCAGCACTGTGGGGCCAGCCCAGGAAGACATGCCATGGCTGCCAAACACGCCAGTTTCCTCCTCTACAGGGAGAATTGAAATACAGAGGCTGTAGCAGATCAGCTTTTCTTCAAATCCTCAAGGTCAGCTGTTAAAATCTATCCAGCCGTATTCCCAACCCACACCACCACCCCTCCGCCTACCCCGCTCTTCCCCTCCCCTACAATGTAACACATTGGGCAAGTGTGCGGTGTGCTGGCGGGGCTGTCTAAACTGTTATCTAGACTTTCAATTGAATCAGGTTGACCGAGTGTCCTGTGTATGCTGCAGGGTGATCGGTCACTTCATCTGGTGTGAGAGAGACCATTAATACATTCAGCTCACTGCTCACTCACTCATTACCATAGTGGCGTGTCGCCTACTGCAGTACACAGGCGAGGAGACAGACTACAGAGCTACGGTGATCCATCAGACAAATTGACCAGAGGAGAACAAAACAGGTCAGGGAGACGCACTGGGGAGAGGTCAATATAGTCACTGGAGGATTCACAGACAATGATCGAGAGATCCTGGACATGACTGGATAAAAAAAAGAGCGGATTATAACACATAATGACATGAGTACACAGACATACGTAATTATTATTGTGGTCACCATCCTATGATATAAAGAGATGCGAAATGATCAATTCAATTGATTGAAAGACAACTAAGAATGCTTCAGGCTTAAGCTAGTGTAAGTTTTCAAAGAAACGGCATTGCTCCTCATTTATCTGGGGCTTGTAGGGCAGACCAACAGGCCTTTGTCCCAGCAGAGAGCCACGTGCGTCTGCTACACTGGCTGGTAATACTGCAGGGAAATCCAAAGACTGTACATCCAGATGCTGTGTGTGCGTGTGTCTGTGTGTCTGTGTGTGTGTGTGTGGCTCCAACTCATTCATCACTCTACATTCTCACGGAGATCCGACGCCAGGGAGTTGCCCTCGCTGCCTTCCCCACGGTAACTGCTTCACTCTGGGCAGAGAGCAGCACCCGTTGCCCTGGACCCAGTTTTACACATTCAGACCAGGGCCTAGAACCATCCCTGAGATGGTTTGGCAGTGTGGGGGGCTTTGGGACTGGAAGCCCAAAGGACAGGTTGATGTTAATGATGATGAGTTAACTCTCCAAGCTCCACTGTGCCAAGAGGATCCATATGTTGCCTGTAGGTTTCCAGTTGGCAGTTTCTGTTCCCTTTTCCTCAAAAAGGGAACAGAAACTGCCATTTTGGCTCTAAATAGAGCCAGAGTCCAGCCACACAGACAATGAATCACTAAATCCGCTCTTTGATCCAATTTGTGTCCACTGGCTAGATCACAGGCTCCCCAGAGGCACCAGGTTATACGACAGGGACACGAGCAGCTTGTGAATAATTTAACTGAATGAATAAAAATGTTAATTGATAAATACTGTATATATATATATATGCAAAAGTTTGGGCACCCCTCTGAGGCTGCATAATAATTTACTCTGTCGTCACAGAAAATTATCACAGTGGCATGCCATTCATTTTCTAATAAAAGCTGAGTACTGGGGTATTGTCCAGACAAAGATTTTGAGTGTAGCAATATTAAGTTGTATGAAATTAAATCAGATGTGAAAAATAGGCTATGCAAAAATGTGGGCACCCTTGTCATTCTGTTGATTTGAATACCTGTAACTACTTAGCACTGATTAATTGGAACACACAATTGGTTTGGTAAGCTCATTAAGCCTTGAACTTCATAGACAAGTGCATCCAATCATGAGAAAAGGTATTTAAGGTGGCCAATTGCATGTTGTTGTTCTCTTTGACTCTCCTCTGAAGAGTGGCAACATGGGGGCCTCAAAACAACTCTCAAATGACCTGAAAACAAAGATTGTTCAACATTATGGTTTAGGGGAAGGCTACAAAAAGCTATCGCAGAGATGCTAGCTGTCGGTGTCCACTGTGAGGAACATAGTGAGGAAATGGAAGACCACAGGCACAGTTCTTGTTAAGTCCAGAAGTGGCAGGCCAAGTAAAATATCGGAGAGTCAAAGGCGAAGAATGGTGAGAACGGTCAAAAACAGCCCACAGACCACCTCCAAAGACCTACAACATCATCTTGCTGCAGATGGTGTCACTGTGCATTGTTCAACAATTCAGCGCACTTTGCACAAGGAGAAGATGTACGGGAGCGTGATGCGGAAGAAGCCTTTTCTGCACACACGCCACAAACAGAGTCGCTTGAGGTATGCAAACGCACATTTGGACAAGCCAGCTTCATTTTGGAATAAGGTGCTGTGGACTGATGAAACAACAAAGATTGAGTTATTTGGTCATAACAAGGGGCGTTATGCATGGCGGCAAAAGAACACAGCGTTCCAAGAAAAACACTTGCTACCCACAGTAAAATTTGGTGGGGGTTCCATCATGCTGTGGGGCTGTGTGGCCAGTGCCGGTACTGGGAATCTTGTTAAAGTTGAGGGTCGCATGGATTCCACTCAATATCAGCAGATTCTTGGGAATAATGTTGAAGAATCAGTCACAAAGTTGAAGTTACGCCAGGGCTGGATATTTCAAAAAGACAACGACCCAAAACACTGCTCAAAATCTACCCGTGCATTTATGCAGAGGAACAAGTACAATGTTCTGGAATGGCCATCCCAGTCCCCAGACCTGAATATCATTGAGAATCTGTGGGATGATTTGAAGCGGGCTGTCCATGCTCAGCAACCATCAAACCTAACTGAACTGGAGATGTTTTGTATGGAGGAATGGTCCACAATACCTTCATCCAGAATCCAGACACTCATTAGAGGCTATAGGAAGCGTCTAGAGGCTGTCATTTTAACAAAAGGAGGCTCTACTAAATATTGATGTGATTTTTCTGTTGGGGTGCCCAAATTTATGCACCTGTCTAATTTCATTTTGATGCATATTGCACATTTTCTGTTAATCCAATAAACCTCATTTCACTACTGAAATATTACTGTGTCCATCAGTTATTTGATAGATCAAAATGAAATTGCTGATCCAAACACCCATTTATTTATAAATGGAAATCATGGAATTGTCAGGGGTACCCAAGCTTTTGCATACGACTGTATATGAATTAAAATGAAAAGTAGGGTAAAGGCAATGAAAGGGTCAAAGTCATAGACCCTGGCACTTGTGTAGCCCTAACCGTGCCCTAACCGTGCCCTGACCATGATCTGACCGTGGCCTGACCGTGGCCTGACCATGATCTGACCATGATCTGACCGGGAGTCACTCGGTCTGCTGTGGCTGTTCCACGTGCATGTAATGGAACACCCTTTAGGTTACCTCAGTGGAGAGGGCTATGATGTATCTAGATGGCTGGATGGATAGCGGTGTGCTGACAGCCTCAAACACAGGGTCTACATCAGAGCCATGTAAACAAAAAGGCCAGAGACAGCCCTTTACAACATAAGACCTCCATCAGGACTAATTGAAGCGGTTTAGACCACTCCATGACGCGCTGCACCTGCTCTATACGAGTTCTGAAGTACACAAGCAAACACTGACAAGTACACACACACACACGAATAGCCTACACACACGCTAAATGAGTAGACGTCCTGGTTACAGTAATACGATGTAAACAGAACTCTATACCACCCAGGAGACAGCCAGAGACACAGAAAGGTCACGCAAATCTCCACTGTAGCTGAGCTTCTGACACAAACAAGCACTTTGGTTCTGAGAAGCACAACTAACAGTATAAAC
>CM042405.1:22969650-23214650 GCA_023634145.1 Thymallus thymallus | reverse complement strand
CAAACCACGAGGGACTGTGGGGGGTGAGAGAGATGACCCGTAGCCACTAATCCTAAGGGGCAGCAGAGTGTCAGGCCTGGGCAGAGAGGGGGGTATTACATCAAAAACTGAATGGACACTTCCAACTAACTACAAGCTTCTCAGAGACAGGCGAACATTGTGCTCTTAAAGGGACAGTGGCTGGACTGAGGAGTGGAGGACAACATTAGATTGAGTGGCTACAGATTAGGAGCCACAGTCTCAAATGACAGCTGAATGTCGACAGACAGGAATAGCCTGGCATATACTGCACTGTCCTACAGTACACCACACGCACCTGTTGGTGCTGTTAATGTCTCTGTCTGCTCAACGGTGGCTGTTGTCCATCTTTACTGTATTGTTATGGCAATGACGGTTCAGTGATAATCACAGGCCTCATATCTAAATGAAAGGGCGTAAAGCAGAGCCGTCACTTTTTAAATAGTGACATGGCAGTGAACCCTCTCTGGCTACTAGACTACAAAAATGTTAAAATATGGCATTTAGAATGGAAGCGTGCGGCTGTCTGTGATGACATCATTTGAGGGTATGAGATTCATTAATATTGCACCAATGGCTGGGTAAGTAACAATCAAGGTAGGCCTAACACCCAGGCTCAGGACGATTCTCCACTGCTGGACACCAACAGCAGGGGAACTGCCAATGATAATATTTACCCAGTTGATTCTGTTTAAAGGTAGCCCCCTTCCCTTCCTAACTCTGTTGATCTAGAAAACAAATAATTTGAGATACAAGAGCCATTAATTATATGAGAACAATTCCTGTGGTAGTTGAAATAAAGCGGAATACGATATCAGCAGGTGAACTGCGTGCAGTGCAAGAGTGTAGACTAAAATATATTCTGTCACACAGCAGCACTCCGAACATAATCAAGAAAATAAATAAATGTCCACTTATCCAGAACACCTTCTCCTGGCTCAGCTCAGCTGGTATGGACTCACTCATTCCTGGAGAAGAACTAACTAAATGTTCTCCCCTCACACCTGTAACTGCTGAGAAAATAAGGGAATCACATAGACTGTGGTGAGAAACAGAGGATGGGCCACATCAGTACACAACAGCTCCCGTTTCCCATGAATGTCTCTCCACATTTCTAACAGTATGTTTTTGTGTTTGTAAGCCAAAGCGATCTAAAATAGCCATCTATGCAGTCTTTTTACCTGAAGCTCCTCCAATGCCAAACAGACTCCCCTACAGCAGCTGAGCTTCAGGCCAAACCAGCCACAAAGATGGTATCTCTCCGGGAAACATGACTTGGATACCTTTTGCTTCTTTATCTAATTAAGCTCATTCAGTGTTTGGATGCCAGGGTTGCTGGTGACCTAGAGCAATCAAGGCCTTTGCTGTTTCCATTGGTCTCACGCCAAATGACTGAATGACAAAGTCTGAGACTGGCTGCTAATGTAAGGGGGGGGGGGGGGGGGGGAGAGAGAGCAGCGTTAATGAGGCTGAAAATGCATCTCACATTCCACACGAGTGCTGCTGCAGCCAAGCTCTCCTCTCAGCCAGTCTCCATAGCACTTCACGTGGCTCCAAACAAAGCCAGAACCCTTGAGCTGGAGACTCATGCAGGCTGTTCTGCATGGTAAGTGACTGACAAAAACAAAATCAGTCTATCGTTAAGTAGCCCTACACGTGACAGTTTACTGTTTTGTTACTAGAGGTACGGTCTGCTCTGAGCCCTGATGGTGGAGATAAGACAGGGTGAGTCGATGGAGGTGGGTCATCAGAGCCCCACTGATGAGCAGGTGGGAAGAGCACCCTGGACTGCATCATCTGCATCCATTACATATGACAATACTGGACAACACATGGTGCCTAACGGAGCCCTTCAGCCAATAACGTCCCAGCTGCGCTGTGTTTACTTTTCCAATAGAGGCTAAATCAATCACAATTACCATTTCTGTGCATGACTGGTAAAGTAGCTCAGGAAACAGGGATGGGGTGCACTATGGCAACTAGCAACTGCCTTTCCTCATCCCATCTGGACTAGTGGTCATATATTTAGATATTCCCTGACACACACACACACACACACACCCCGTACAGTCACACACACACATTCAAACCTACACACTCAAAAGACACAAACATGCACCTGGCAATGACAAGTATATGCACGCAGCGTGTATCACACCTTTGTTAGTGATAATGCAGCTCATTATCTGTACTGCACCCCTGGATCCCCTGAGAGACGGCCGTGTGGTGACAGGATGAGGAATACAAGGCACCCTTACGGCTGTTACCTGTAGCCCTGAGGATGTCGTAACGTTACATGTGCTACATCCTGGTCGATACATTACCCAAACCCTATCCCATTGTTACCATGTAGGGGCTCAGCCATAACCGCAGCTTGTATATCAACCTGAAGTCCTGGTGCTGAGGTAGGGCTTTTACCACAGTGACAAATGACACCTTATCTCAGATTTAATACACTGTAGTTACATTGGCTGCCACTCCATAGCTGAAGTCTATAGCCTTGGCTTGGGATTGTATTTTCAGATGATCTACCATGTTGTGACAGGTAACGGACGCGAGGGCACATAGATGAGCACTTGTGATCATCGGTAATGTAAAAAGAGTCATGCTGCAGGATAAAAGGACAGGCAGGTATTGAAGTAATCCTGAGCTTTGATGAGCTTGAGACCTGATGTCAGTGCAACACATTCATCTCCTCAAAGGCTTCAATTTGTAGCCATTTAGGGGTGTCAACCTGAACATGAATAAGCCATGGGCTTCCATCTGTTCAGCTGGACACCAGTCCCTCTAACTAACATTTATGTTTGTGTAGTAGAGGATCAAAATAGTGGGACAGATTGCCACAGATGCTTGGGTAAATCTTTCATTGCGGTCATGTATCAACGGTCTGACCAATTAACAAAATGAAATGAATAGAAACCCTAGTCCCAGGGCTTCTGGTGCACAAGGCCTTTCGCATAAGTCATTTTAGGAAACATTAAAGCGGATAGGATGGATATTAAGCCTACCCCTCGACTGAAAAGCGCTTTAAAATCTTAAATTGAAGATTTGAATCTTACAAGAGAGACTCTCCATTGATTTGAAAGGGCTTTTCAGACCAGAAGTAGGCTTAATCTGGGTCCGTACATCCGCCCCAACTGACCTACCTGGTTAAATAAAGGTGAAATAAAAAAAAAAATGAGTGAGCCAACGACAAACTATGGTCTGTTGTCCTTTTCGTGATCGGAGGGAGCAAACGGGACAGGAAGTGGTGGTCATGCCAGTCATTTACCTGTCAGTATGGCAGCCTGGTGGCCAGGCCGGTGGTGAAGTCCCCGCCAGGACACCGTTGACACCAGCCTGAGCTCACCTGCTTTTAATAGCTCTACTCCAGACACTGCTGCTCTACCCACATGCCACATTTCTACCATTGCCTCAAAGGCCAAATATAATTTCAGCCACAGGTAGCCGAGTAAGCTCAAATAAGTAAGTACATTAGTCCAATTGTTGAACATTTGAAATTGCCTTGAATAGATGAATCAACATTAGTAGAGTATAAAACCAGGGACATTTTCCATTGTGTAAAGGTCAGGATGTACAGCAGAGAGAGAGCGAGAGAGCTTCTGTGTTTCCCCTAACAGTGCCTCTACCTACAGACAGTGAAAGACCTTCTCCTGCCGTGCGGAATGTGACAATAAGCACAGATATTACCAACGCCTGATAAGTCACAGCCAGACCTCCTTATATGGAGAAAAATGTGCAGAGGGAAGACATGAAACATGTACGCTTCTTTGAGAGTTGCTAGCACTTCACAATTAACGACGGGCACCTGCAGCACACGGCTTTCAAAATGGCTTATGGGGAGGAGAACAACCATACATCAAGATGTCTAGCTTGACATAGGCCTAAACACTGTTGGAGTCCACAGCTCCTTTTCCTTTTAGCCAAATAGGTTCAGCTTTAACAGATTATACAAACATGAGCACACTACGTATTAGGAAATAACTTTTCTATGTGTAAAATGCTTGTTTACATTTTTTATTGTTCCATAGTGTGTCAACACTGATTAAGTTAATTAACTTGAGCGATGAGTTGCAGATGCCTCTCGGACCATATGTGCCACCCAGTGAGAGGGTAACATTACAACACTTTAGGGCCTCTTTACACGACTTTGACGACACAAACTAGGTCCAGGAGAGATACATGTGTAGCGCAAAGAGACATATCTAGACTCTAATCTCTCTTTAAAAGATGTATCCAACACTACCTCAGGAAAAGTTAAGGCTTTTAAAATATCCACACATTTGTGAATCGTTGCATTAATCAAGTGTGTAACATTATGTGCAATATGGTTTATTTTGAATTGCTATTATTATTTTGTTTGTCTATATACTATGATACACTACATGGCCAAAAGTATGTGGACACCTCCTCGTCGAACATCTCATTCCAAAATCATGGGCTTTAATATGGAGTTGGTCCCCCCTTTGCTGCTATAACAACCTCCACTCTTCTGGGAAGGCTTTCTACTAGATGTTGGAACATTGCTGTGAGGATTTGCTTCCATTCAGCCACAAGAGCATTAGAGAGGTTGGGCACTGATGTTGGGTGATTTAGGCCTGGCTCACAGTCAGCGTTCCAATTCATCCCAAAGGTGTTCGACAAACCATTTCTGTATGGACCTCGCTTTGTGCACGGGGGCATTGTCATGCTGAAACAGGAAAGGGCCTTCCCCAAACTGTTGCCACAAAGTTGGAAGCACAGAGTCATCTAGAATGCCATTGTATGCTGTAGCGTTAAGATTTCTCGTCACTGGAACTAAGGGGCCTAGCCCGAACCATGAAAAACAGCCCCAGACCATCATTCCTCCTCCACCAAACTTTACAGTTGGCACTATGCATTGGGGCAGGCAGCGTTCTCCTGGCATCCGCCAAACCCAGATTCGTCCGTCGGATTGCCTGATGGGGAAGTGTGATTCATCCCTCCAGAGAAAGCGTTTCCACTGCTCCAATGGTGGCGAGCTTTACACTACTCCAGCCGACGCTTGGCATTATGCATGGTGATCTTAGGGTTATGTGCGGCTGCTCGGCCATGGAAACCCATTTCACAAAGCTCCCGACAAACAGTTATTGTGCTGACGTTGCTTCCAGAGGCAGTTTGGAACTTGGTAGTGAGTGTTGCAACCAAGGACAGATGATTTTTACGCGCTACACGCTTCAGCACTTGGCGGTTTCGTTCTGTGAGCTTGTTTGAAGCGATGTCCACATACTTTAATATATATATATATATAGTGTATTTACGGTACGCTAATAGCTGCACTTACACATGAAGCAGGAATGTGGCTTTGGTCACACCACATCCAAGGCTAGTATAAACAGAAAAGTAAACAAATCTGACAGCAAATGGTAGGGGCAGATGCAAGGGGAACACATCCCATTCTTGAAAGGTCATATCAAGAGAGAGAAAATAACACAACCATATGGTTTGGTATGTTTCCATAAAGAAAATCATGGAACTCTGTCCATATCAACTCTAACTGTAGACCCTTTTGGGCAGAACCAATAGAATGCTATGTTCCTCATGGTCACACAATTCTCTGCTGTAAAAAATAAAAGCACAAAGAGCTGGCTCCTATTTTCTCATGACATTAATAACAATTACGTCAATGAGCACGTGCTGTGTAAAGAACATTAGGAAGGGGTAGGGTAGAGTTCTCTGCTGAAATATAAACAAACACTAAACATTCTTGGATAACAGTGAACTGCACACATTAATTTCTTGACAATGTTCCTTGGACAGACATTAATGCAAGCTTTACAACTTCTAAATAAGCATTGGGGTCCTTTCTGTAGTTTAACTTAAAAGCATATTTTGGTGAGTGAAGGTACAAACTCAATGAGCAAATGTTCATTGCCAGCCATGTCAGTTCTCTACCTTGGCATACAGTACCAATGCTGCTTTTCGACGGTAACACCAGTCTTAAGGCTAGTTAAGGCAGTGTTAACACCAGTGTTAAGTCGACTGAAAGGTCGCTGGTTCGAATACCAAAGCCGACAAGGTGAAAAAACCTGTCGATGTGTCCTTGAGCAAAGCAGTGAACCCTAATTTGCTCCAGGGCCGTCATTGTGCGCAAGCTTCCCAGCCAAAACAGTTGGGAACAGTTTGTGCATATATTATGACAACATTTAGTTTGTTTTGGGTTTTTTCGGCTGTTCATTTTTTTTATTGCAATTGTGTTTCCATAGCTAGGGCTGACAGTTAGGACTTGTAAAGAGCAGAAACAACAACATCTGCATAATCAAAACAGATTGTATGCAAGCTGAAACGTACCAGTGGCTTGGCTAGAAGGAAACAGAGAAGTCAGCCTTTTGGGTAAAACACCAGGGTAAATGCTGTATGGAATGCACCACAAGGACTCATAACTCCATAGGAGACTTCAGACAGACAAACACCAGTAATAAGTAGAGTCTCCAAGTAAAACGTTAGGCTGTGGTTTAATGAAAAGCCTTCTCTAGACAGCAGCAGCATGTAGCACTCAGGGTGTGACAGTCAAGCAGACACCAGGGTGCTGGGTTGCCATGACAGAGAGCCCACTGTGCTAAAAGGCATGCCTGGCCCTTCCTCCAGTCCCTGCTTTCTGCTCCCTGGGCGTGTTTGCTTTCGCCAGCCCTGCACTACAGGGTTCCAGGGGCCCTTTTGTTCGCCCATCTGTGGCCCCGGAGCACCTCCACAGGGCGACAGCCACCACCCCACTTCCCCAACATCAAAGACATAGGGTAAAGGCGTCCGCATGCTTCCCAGCCGAAACAGTTCAGAAGAGTTTGTGCATATATGACAACATTTTGTGACGTTTTTGTTAGTTTTGGACTTCGGTAAGGTTTTTTGGGGGGGCTGTTCGGGCACACACAAAAATAGTATTGAGGCAAGCCGCCTTCGGTAGCCGGAGTCTTCGCCCCTCAGTGATTGGTCAAAAGTAGGGATTCTCCAATAAAGTCTTTGTCATTCATTGAGAAATACTGCAGACATCTTAGCTAGACGTAAAATTGCACGACTAAGAGCTCCTACGCAAAATCGTCAAAATTAATGACAGATTAAAGTACAGCGTCTCAATATATCTGCTTCAATTATTTCTTCTCTCGTAAAAGCCTGGGTTTTCGGCACGTTAACACTAGAAGCTGATTACCTAAAATGGATCAAATTAAAGTGTGGGTTCACAGCTCCAATCCAGATGTGTTGGTCATTACTGAGACGTGGTTAAGGAAGAGTGTTTTGAATACTGATGTTAACCTTTCTGGTTATAACCTTTATAGGCAAGACAAATCTTCCAAAGGTGGGGGAGTGGCAATCTTTACCAAGGATCACCTTCAGTGCTTGGTTGTTTCCACCAAGTCTATCCCCAAACAATTTGATTTGCTAGTTTTAAGTATTAAACTTTCAAATAACTCTTTGTTGACTGTTGCTAGGTGCGATCGTCCTCCATCAGCACCGGCCTGTACCCTACCCGCTGCCCTATGCTCTTGGCCCCTTACACTAAATCTGAATTTGTCCTGCTAGGTGACCTAAACTGGGACATGTTTAAATCACCTGACCAAGTCTCAAAGCAATGGGACTCCCTAAATCTTTCTCAGATTATTAGCAATTCCACAAGGTATGACTCCAAACACCCAGAAAAGGCTACTCTTCTTGATGTTATCCTCACAAATAATCCTGATAGGTATCAGTCTAGTGTTTTCTGTAATGACCTTAGTGATCACTGTTTTACAGCCTGTGTTCGTAATGGCTGCTCAGTGAAACGACCTGTCCTGATTTGTCATAGACGCTTGCTAAAAAACTTGAATGAGCAAGCCTTCCTTCATGAACTGGCTTCTGTAAAATGGAATAGAATCAGCTTGATCCCCTCTGTCGAAGACAGAAAAACAGGTTCAGCCCCTGGTTCGACCGTGATCTTGCAGAGTTACTCAAACCTCAAGAATTGCATTTGGCGAAAGGCCCGGCACACGCTTACTCAGGCTGACTGGCTCTCGTTCAGGCAAATGAGAAATAAGTGCACTCAGGCTATCCGGAAGGCCAAAGTTAGTTACTTTAAGGAAAAGTTCTCTCTCTGTGGGTCTAACACTTCATTAAGTCAGGATTCCTATTTGACTCAGACATGCCTCCTTGCCTGTCCAACATTTCTGCCACCCCTTCTAATACAACTATGTTTCTCCCTCTTTTAACCCTGCCCCACTACAAAGTTTTTCCTGAGTCCGAAGTACTAAAGGAGCTCCTGAAACTTGACCCCAAAAGAACATCTGGATCAGATGGTTTAGACCCTTTCTTCTTTAAGGTTGCTGCCCCTATCAACGCCAAGCCTATCTCCAACCTTTTTAACCTGTCTCTCCATTCTGGGAAGGTTCCCATTGCTTGGAAGGCAGCCACAGTTAGTCCTTTATTTAAAGGGGGAGATCAAGCTGATCCTAACTGTTATAGGCCTATTTCTATTTTGCCTTGTTTATCAAAAGTGTTCAAGAGTGCAGTGTATAAAGTCAGAAAATCTGCTGTTTTAGCCACTGCCTGTCACCAAGGGAGTACCCCAAGGCTCAATCCTAGGCCCCACGCTCTTCTCAATTTACATCAACAACATAGCTCAGGCAGCAGGAAGCTCTCTCATCCATTTATATGCAGATGATACAGTCTTATACTCAGCTGGCCCCTCCCCGGATTTTGTGTTAAATGCTCTACAACAAAGCTTTCTTAGTGTTCAACAAGCTTTCTCTACCCTCAACCTTGTTCTGAACACCTCCAAAGCAAAGGTCTTGTGGTTTGATAAGAAGAATGCCCCTCTCCACAGAGGTGTGATAACTCTCTCTGAGGGTTTAGAGCTTGAGGTAGTCACCTAATACAAGTACTTGGTAATATGGCTAGACGGTACACTGTCCTTCTCTCAGCACATATCAAAGCTCTAGGCTAAAGTTAAATCTAGACTTGGTTCTTTACCTTTCGGCCATCAGATTTGCCACCAATGCTCCTTATAGGACACATCACTGCACTCTATACTCCTCTGTAAACTGGTCATCTCTGTATACCCATCGCAAGACCCATGGGTTGATGCTTATTTCTAAAACCCTCTTAGGTTTCACTCCCTCCTATCTGTGATATCTACTGCAGCCCTCCACATACAACCAGTCACATTCTGTTAAAGGTCCCCAAAGCACACACACATCCCTGGGTCGCTCGTCTTTTCAGTTTGCTGCAGCTAGCGACTGGAACGAGTTGCAACAAACACTCAAACTGGACAGTTTTACATTAATCTCTTAATTTAAAGACTCAATCATGGACACTCTTACTGACAGATGTGGCTGCTTTGCGTGATGTATTGTCATCTCTACCTTCTTGCCCTTTGTGCTGTTGTCTGTGCCCAATAATATTTGTACCATGTTTTGTTCTGCCACCATGTTGTGTTGCTACCATGTTGTTGTCATGTGTTGCTGCCTTGCTATGTTGTTGTCTTAGGTATCTATTTTGGTAGTTTTGTTTTGTCTCTTGTCGTGATGTGTGTTTAGTCCTATATTTATATTTATTTTTATTTTTAATTCCATCCCCCGTCCCCGCAGGAGGTATTTTGCCTTTTGGTAGGCATTCATTGTAAATAAGAATTTGTTAAATAAATAAATAAATAAAAATTGACAAAAAGTCTATTGGCACTTTTTTCAAGCGAAGGTCTTTTAAAAGGGAGTATGCAAGCACACTCGTTCGGTTCGCCTAGCCGAGTTCGGCTAGGCACCAGCCAAACTGATGCATGCTGACTCCTTAAACCAACCCAAACACAACTCCGAGGGAGGGAACAGACAGGCCCTCTGAAGTTTACGGTCATCGCTGGGTGAATTTCTGACCACATAAATCACCCTCTCAGACTGATGCCAACTACATGTTGAACATCCCCAGGTCTTTCATAGTCACTGATCTATTTGGGCATTGTTATGCATAGCAGAATGCAGGACCTCAAGCCTTAGAAAATTCAAATGCCAGCATTTAGTTCCGGTGAGCTCCTGCCCAAGTCAAGCACTGAGAATACCATTGCATGTAGCCTAATATTTAAATGCAGTGAGTGTGCTTTTTAAATGTAGTTAGAACTAATTACAGGCTCCTCATGTGGCACTTTATCATTATGAAGGTCTACAGCAAAGTAGCTATGACTTTCAGTGTTTCCTATATTCACCTATAGCAAAACCTGTAGAATTGCAGGAAAAAAGTGTCTCTCCGCCCATGGCAAAAAATAAATAAAGAAATGAATTGCATTAAATTTGCAGAAAAAAATCCCGGTGGAAAAAATGCTTTCTGTTTGTCACAGGAAAGAAGATATCATTCTCAATCTAGGAATACTTTGGTATTGACCCTGAAGTGAATCAAATGATGCATTCTAAACCACACAAGCCAAATGATGAATGGAAAGAAAGCAAATAGTGACAAATCACCAGTGATTCAACTTTTAGTTCAATGAGAGCGACCAAGGGTGTCAAGGGTAAGGAACTCTGGTGGTGGTGGAAGTACACTAAGGAAGGACACTTGCACACATCTGCGACTTGTTGTGAGAGCAATCACCACTCTGAGGTTCACTTGGTGAGCAGCTAGTCTACAACTGGTAACTAATGCACAAATAAGTATAAAGCTTTATTATTTGGGTACAGCTGTGACTGCTGTAATGCGCAATATTACAATAACAGAGTACTTTGGTTTCCATAAAAGTTCACAGAATTTTTTTCAAATATTCATCAAATAATACAACTGAAAGAAATGCAATTCAACGAAATAGTATACTATCATGTGTTTACTGTGAACGATGTCCCGCTCGCCTAAATTAAATAAGTCGCTTCTTCTTTTACAATAATAGTCAAATAAGGTCGTTGATCAACTTACCGGTGTACAATATTATCAGAGAAGAGTGTTCTTAACATTCGTTAAATAGTGTTCCGTATTTTTCGAAAATTCATAAACATCGGCTACACGTAGTTTTCTATGCAATTTGGCTGTTAAAGCCAGCGCTGTCTCAGGGTCTCGCCGTGGTTAGGAGCCAACGCCAAGATAGTGGACTCCTCCCAGATGTGGAAGGACTTAACTACGCCTCTAGCTGACGGACCCTAAACTGGACCAGACTACCAAGCTTAGTCATGGAGCAAATGTAACATTACATGGAAATACATTCATCTCTACTTTGATTCGTGGTACTCTTTGTTATAAAGGCTACTTTCGGGCGGCAGGTAGCCTAGCGGTTAGAGCGTTGGCCAGTAAGCGAAAGGTCGCTGGTTCGAATACCCGAGCCGACAAGGTAAAAAAAAAAACCTGTCGATGTGTTCTTGAGCAAGGCACCTAACCATTATTTGCTCCAGACCCTGTAGGTAGGCCGTCATTGTAAATAAGAATTTGTTCTTAACTGACTTAACTGCCTAGTTAAATAAAGGTTAAATAAATACTTTACAGCTGTCTATAGACCCTAAGCCGAATCCAGCAGTCTGTCAAGCCTGCTGTAGACAGGTGAACCTATTTTCCATATCCTTTTTACAGCTGTGTCTTGTCTGTCACATAAACATTTGTGTGATCAACAGATAAGCACACCAAAAGGAAACAGACTGGTTTTGTTCATGACAAAATACAAAGAAGATAGATAAGAAGACATTGTATGTGGCTGTGACTCAGGCAAACTGCATAGTAGGCCTAGAGCAGCAGAGCACTGTAGTAAATGCTTGTCAGATAAGACTACCAGAGGGACAGGTCTTCCATGCTCATAAACATTATCTGGCCTTGTGCTTCATGTTCTGCTGTGAGCCACGTCTGCCGCCAAACACACACACACCTATATGTTCGCCTCCCCCCTCGCAGGCTGCATATCATCTTATTTACAGCAGCTATTGAGGGCTGAATGGAGATGTTTATATGTGGCTGGTCTATTGTTCTGGAAGATACTGTATGTCCAGCTCTGTAGGACCGTCATCATTCTGCACATAGCTGCCCATGGGGGGGATTTACATGATTATACAAAAAGCCCTCTGGCTAATCAACTAGCTATATAATGTTATTCATATGATATCTGATTATGCCTCTCGTAGAAATCCAAAAGGATTACAATATGTTAACATGATAAATCGCTAAAGGTTATGTCTGAATACATACAATTTAAAATGTAGCTCTGTTATTCGGAGTAATACAATCCCTGTATAATTGGTTCAAATAGGACCAATTTTCTTTATTACGTAGTCATAGAAATCCGGGTCAGACCGATGTGTATACTGACAGATATATATATAGATATATAGGTACTTCATTGATCTTTATTGAGGGGAAATTTCTTAAAATAGATAATGGGTGTTATAATAAGTAAAACATATAGGCGACAAATTATGTGACGCAGAGCCCCATTATGTGTGTAATGTCCTGTAATACGTTTAATTCTGGACAGTGACATGTAGAGCTTTTGTCTGCTGTCGTCTGGCAGCTTTCAGGACGGCTCCTGGCTGCTTGGAGTCACCCTGCATCTCATTACCTCTAATAGGCTCTGACGGACATCCTGTCTCCCTTTCTCTGTCCCCAGACAATAACACTGTCCTGGTCTGGACAAGGTTTAGCCTGGGCATGTCCCAGTCCAGGCCAGCTAGACAGTTAGTACTCTCCCTCCACGCAGAGGCACATACCTCTGTCTACCTTCCCCAGCTTTCGACCTTCCCTGTTTGAATTGAGGCTGAGACTTGAGAACGACTCCGGCACAGGACATCCAGGCCCACCATTCACTTCTGGCACTAGTTTGATCTCCAATTCTGGCTGCTGTAATAGGGTCATCAGAAGGGGAGCAGCCCCCTGCTAAGTGATTTTCTCACCCTTCTCTTCTCGCTGGTGACTATTGTACAGTGGGATCCAGTCATTGTTACCCACTACTACACTGCTGTTCACAGTCTGTAATTGCCATGCTAATTTATCATGTGATATATAATAGGGTAGCTGGGGAAAAAATGAGTGCGCTTTGTCTGATGATGCAGAGTCATTTCAAAGGGAGTGTCTGTGTGTCAGGCCTGGGTTAAAGGTAAAGGGGGGATACTAGTCCGTTGTACAACTGAATGCATTCAGTCTTCCGCATTTAAGCCAACCCCTCTGAATCAATACATGTGTATTTGAGTATTTGTTATTTAAATACTTTTTTTTCCTGTGTATTTGAGTATTTTCTAATACACAGCCCAGTTTTTGAATGGTTATTTGTAAAAAACAACCAAAATGTATTTGACAGTATTTTCCAATACTTATTTCAAATACCTGGGTTAAACGCATGGGAGTGTATTTGAGTCTATATATTTGAGTATTTTCAAATACTTTCCAAGTATTTACATTCCAAACCTATATTTGGAAAAAAATAGTTTATCTGAATACTTGTTTTGAAATGCATTGAAAATGAATAGAAATACCGGAAATAGTATTTGAACCCAGGCCTGGTGTGTGAGTGTATCTGTGTGCCTGCATGCTTGAGTGTGTCTACAGTATGATTGAAATAAGACACATAAGTCACTCACCACACCCAAAAACAACTGGTTGCCTGGGAACTGTTTTTAAATGGAGCATTCTGTATAAAAAGTCCCTTCTATATACAACCTCTGTGCATCTGCGGTATACTACAAATTACATAGCTAGGAATCTATGCATAGACTACAACAGTACAAAGTCGTGAATGCACCCAGGGGCGCGGTGTAAAAGCAAACCTCTTTGAAATGCCTTTTACATGTAATTAACCAAGACAGGTCTTAAATGCAATCCCAGTGATAGAGCTTACAGTCTCCTAATCAGCCAACTAAGGAGGAATCAATGGTGACAAATAGTGAAGTGCATCAAAGCAGCTTATCAACAGTGACATCCAAGTACAGTAAAAAGGTTTATGACCGTGTCTGTGGTAGATTTCCTTGTGACATCCCTCAGCGTGTTTGGTTGCCGTCAGGGCTGACATATCAAACTGTATGGATTTGTATTCTTTTTTTATTTTAACTGGGAGTCAACACTGAGACAGTGTCTCTTTTCCAAGTTAGCCCTGTGTACACAATAGACATCGAGATACAATCTACACATTTAAAACTACACATGCATAAATACATGTTAAAATACGCAACAAGCAGGACGAGTGTGAACAGGAAACCCCGAGACCATGATTTGTCTGGTCCACAGTGTTGCCTGTCTGTCTGCTGGGTGATTTACTGTAGCCATCCCTGTGTCACTACTGAGAGAGACTGGGAGAAAAGACGTGTTCATGTTGTTGATAACCTGTGCTCATGTTGTGGGAGCATTAACTAACACGAGAGAGAGAGAGGAGAGAGAGAGAGAGAGAGAGAGAGAGAGAGAGAGAGAGAGAGAGAGAGAGAGAGAGAGAGAGAGAGAGAGAGAGAGAGAGAGAGAGAGAGAGAGAGAGAGAGAAGGAAAGATTGTGCGACTTCTCCCCAATACAGGCTTGGAGCCATGATCTGACTAGAGATACGCTCACACCGCAAGTCATGCATTTATATCAATGGAAGATTTGTGGGAGGTTTGATTTATTTATGATAATCTCATAAATGTAACCCTTACTGCATGGGTCGAGATCTCAAAAGCCTACTACATAAAAAACGTATGATATTGTCTCTAGAGGGAACATTTGTAGTAGAGGTACCCTGCTGTTTCAGTGCAATACTGCTTGTAACCTATGGTACATGACTTTGCCATGGATGCTCTTGGAAATTACCCGTCGGAAAAATGCTGTTGGTCTTTCCGTTAGACCATAACAGTCTGGCAGTGGAGCACAGTAGCAGGTCGGACATGTCCAAAAATGGGAAAAGAAAATATAAAGTTTGGTGGTCAGCATGATGTGTGGCCATGACATCACTCAGTAATCTAAAAATGTCCCGAAGACCATGTACAGTAGCGGCCTTCCTGATTCCCTCTCAGCTAATATATACATAAGTCAATATTAATACTGTAGCTTCACAGAGGCATGTAGACATCCAAATATAACATTTAGCATGAGAACGTCTTCAGTCTTGAAATAAGGGTCATTTGTGATTCAGAACGAGACTGCAGAGCCCAGATAATGTTACTTCAATAAAAGCTAAATACTTTGAAGCCATTTAAATAGCTGGTGTCTTAGGAGATGTGTGTCAGTGATGGCTTGATAGTTGAAATGACTAGCTTATTTTAACCTACTTCTAGTTACATGACTCTTATTGAACAAACCCAACATAGTTTATTAATTCACATGAGTCCATAAGGGGCTAGTGTAACAGGTCTGGCACACTTATACTGTGTCTTTATAGACAAATTGCCAATATTGGGTTAGTAGAATATTCATAGCTTACAGTAAACAGGACATAGAGCAAATATACAGTGATTGGGAACTGAGGTTACATTATATCAGAATTGGACAAGCCTGATTCCAATAAGTAAAATTCCATTAACCACTTAGGAGCACATATCAGACATTGGCACAATTATGCCCTATTCTAACGCAATAAGAGCAGCAACAACCTAAAAATAACTAATAACTACCTCAAAAGGCTATTCGGTTTGAAAATTTAAAATTAAACACAGCCACAATAGTGATTTGCACTGAAGAGGGAAAATATGTTTGAGGTAAATGGAGCATTTAAACTGGGTATTTGAGGGACTAAACAGATAACGAAATTGCCGTATGTAAAGTGCTGTATTGATAGAATTGTGACTTCCGTTTTATGACAGTATGTTTTGTAACACTCCACCCCCATTACCCAGAGTTCCTGCTAAGCTAAGCACTACTTTCACACCCATACAAAATGTGTAGCGCAGAGACCTGTTAAGTTACCTTATTAAAGTCATGGACTGTGGCCCTGTTAATTTCCCTTTCACTAATGAAGAATTAACTAAATCCTCTCTAAGAATGGAAAGTGAATTCAGAATCAGAGGCGATGGAAAACAGAGTTATGACTCAAGCTCCACATGCCTGTGTCTCACAGAGACAGCTCACACCACAGACATAGGGAATTACTGACTGAACAGGAGAAGTGAGTTGTTAATAAAGCACCAGCAGGTCGCTAAAACGGTCTGACCCGGGCTAGCCTGTTTCTAGCCTGCATGTTTATAGGCCTTGTGGAGGTGTCAGGTGGCAACAATGTTTACAGTCC
The DNA here is from genome assembly GCA_023634145.1 of Thymallus thymallus. Taxonomy (NCBI): domain Eukaryota; kingdom Metazoa; phylum Chordata; class Actinopteri; order Salmoniformes; family Salmonidae; genus Thymallus; species Thymallus thymallus. Next base: position 23,198,517 of record CM042405.1, on the reverse strand, counting down.
AAAAAAACCTAGAAACACAAACAGGTTCAGCTGCATGTGGTACAGAAAACAACTATTTCGATAATTACAGGCTTATTTTTAAGGTGTTAAAACCTAATACAACTGTGTCTTCATACCCATTATTAACCTATTTATTATGCTATTAATAGATTATGAATGTGCTACAAATGTTTTCATTCAGGCTGTGAAATCCGATTATTTTCCCAGTGGTGGAGCTGCTGCGCTGGGCTACGCTGGCTGTCTGCTGTGTTGGGCTGTCTGACTCAGCCAGATGATAAGAGAGCAAGTGTCTGCCGCATGTGTCTCCTTGAGAAGGGCAAAGGGCCCGACTCTCCTCTCCTCTCCTCTCCTCTCCTCTCCTCTCCTCTCCTCTCCTCTCCTCTCCTCTACTCTCCTCTCCTCTCCTCTGACCGACAGCCAATAAAAGCAGTGAGGGTCTGCGGATGCCGCTGCGTGGGAGACTCACTCCAACCCGTGTGTGGTTATGTGTGTGTGTGTGTGTGTGTGTGTGTGTGTGTGAGTTTGCACGTGTGTGTATGCTTCTGTGCCTGCGTGTAGGAGAGATAGCAGGACTTAACCTGTGTATTTGAAGGCCAATTCATCAGATCCACTACAGCAGCCTATTACTACCCTTTCCCTCTATCTGGCACAGAGCTTTCCCCTCCAGTAGCATTGGCCCTAGCAGCTTGACAAATGTCTGCTCTTCCCTCCCAGCCTCTCACAGCCAGGCCTGACCCGCTCTCCACTCTGCCCCCTCACAGTTACTCTTATTGGAAACGAGCTCTCGGACGGCGTGTGCCAGGTTCATGTTTCTCATTTTCGCCAGCTTCTCCAGGGACCAGGGGATGGGGTGAGGGTGTAAGGAGGGGTGCAGTCGGCAGACAGACGCACAGGCAGAAACCTGTTTATTCATGCATAAGATAAACCCGCCCCTCTCCACTACCACCCCACCTCCCTCCTCCTGTCCCGATCGATACGCCAGGCAGCCCACGCAGAGAAAGTCCCTGTTGTCAGGCCACCTGACTGGGACAAGGAGCGTCTGGTCATAAATCGACCTGTTGAGGGGGGAGGGGAGACACTATGCAGCATCAGCACTACTGTAATACGCCATCCCATTACTCATCGGTCATCTCATTTGCAGATGCCATGTGTGCCGTGGGGCTGCACATGCATAGTTTTCCACATACAAAGTGCATGATGGGAGAAAATGCCCCTGGGGATGGAGTAAGTCTGAGAGGATGGAAGAATGCGCCAGTGTGGATAGACATGTTTTTCAATAGTCCATCCTCTCTAGGACATAGACCAACTCATGGCTTGTCATTCTCTGGCTTACAGATCAGGCCCGGTTCCTTCCTGCCACAGGCCCTGACTGTCACAGATGTCGTCCCAGAGGAGGTTAATTCCTCAGCCCCTCAGAGATTTCAGCCACAATCCTCAGAGAGGATGGAACCAGGGAAGCTCGTCTGTCTCTATTTAGCGGATGAGTGGATACATTTCTGAGGCCTCGTTAACTGACAACGGCCATTTCCATTTACAGCACTCCCAGTCTCAGAGCTCATTGGAAATGGATACAAACCGGTGTGAAGGAGGGAGAAGGAAGCCCAATCAGATTAAATATGGAGGGGGGGGAAGGGTTCCCAGGGGACCCCAGATGCCCGCTGGCCATTAATAAACATGATCATTAATGTTTCAGAACCCTCATGGGCGATAATGACGAGCCACACGTGCCAGATTGGAGCGAGCCTCGGGAGGGGAGGTGGTTTGAAGCACTCCACATGGGGTTAACACATGAGCACGACATTGGATTTCCTGCTTCACATGAGCATGGGCGCTGAGATTGAGATGGTAGATGTGGCTTTAATTGACTGGATCACAAGACAGGCTTTTCTCCTGAAGACGTCTACACACTGACCTTCAGGGTTCCAAATCAGACAGAGTTTTCTGTGGGCTCCATCCTTTTTAGAGTACTGAGCGAAAAAAAAAAGGCTTTTCCTGTTTGAACCAATTGCAGAACACGCAAAGATGCTATGACTTCCGACTTAGAAACTGGAATTGTGTATAAAGAATTTGATTTTGCATCAGTAACATCAATATTTTTATGACGACGTTTATGTTTTAAGAGTGTGTGTTCATGCTGAGTGAAGTCCCGTTCCCATGAGGCAATCTTCTCTGCCCCTTATAAACAAACAGCAAAACGAGCACGCCTCCAGGGCTAATCACCAGTTGTGTGTTTTATGTGAACGCAGTGAGGGCAAAGGGACAGCCTCTGACGGGGCTCACACAGCCATTCCCTAATGGAAAACAATGAAACGTTATGCTCAGAGGGTGCTGCACCAGGTGGCATGTCCTGAGGCACTGTTAGTCAGAGAGCATAACAAGCAGCATTAACAGACTGTTCCTTCAAAAACTACAACAGACTCTTGTTGTTCTGAGGTCCTGTGTTGGATGTGTGTGTGTGTGTGTGTGTGTGTGTGTAGAACTGACAATCCCTCTCTGTCAGTCTTGCCATGCAACATTTGAGGTTTCGAAATTCCCAATTTTCAAGCCTACTATACTGCAGTGTTTAGCACTTGCTTGCTTACTCAGCGACTTCCCACCTCTCTCCATCCCTCGCTCCTGTCTTTCTCTCCTTCCCCCTCTCTCGCTCTCTGAGCAGGTTTAATAAAGCTCCCCAACCCTGTGCCTAAAGAGAGATATGATTGAGTCCTCCCCTCTCTCTCTAAGATTGGGAGTGTTTAGCTTGTTAATGTCGTTTCCTTGACTTTCCCAAAGTCCTCTACTCTTCCACCCTGAACCTGCTGAACTCTGGGAGGGCTGATGAACCCTGAACTCTAACCCCGGCCTCTCCCTAAGACGAGCCTGTCTGTTTCAGAAAAGGTTAGGATCACAGAGGTGGTTTACTAATGAGACTGGTTTCTCCAACACTAGTTAAGCTGTCAATGTCATCTCTCTGCGTCTGTCTGGCATACAGAGGACAAGGTCGTATGATAGCTGAGATATAAAAGTGTTCACTGATATTTCCGCTAACTCGATAGAATAGGGGAGTGATACCTACTGAGAGATTCCATGCACAGAAACTGATGGACGGCTGTCACTAACCGAGAATGTGCACACGCGTGTGTACTAGTAGTAGGGGGTTTAAATTGTGGTGACTGAAATATTGACACTTTCAGACGTGACCATGTGAACTCCTGATAAGAAACCTCTCCATTCAGTAAACATCCCACAAGACTGATCTGCAAACAGAGCCCTTCCTTGGGATTGTGAGCGGTCTTCCTGCTTCTGCTCAGAGCTAAATCGTTTTTTTGCTTATTGAACTTCCATTTTCCCAGAGTAGCTGAATACCTCTACCACAATCAGAGCAATATCAAACTGCTGCTCACCTAATTCACTATGTACTTCTGAATGTATGATTCGAGCACTCTTCATTTAAATGAGTGTTCTCCTTGGTAACTAGATTCTACACCCATACTAATAAGATTAAAATGTTCTTTACCCTCTCGACTCAAAAACCTTACTTCTTTATCCGTTAATTTGCCATCCCATATATTGCGGTAGGTGTGAATCTTTGACTGGGCTTTAACTCTGAGTAAGGTGAGGTGCGGACAGCTCTGTGGGCCGTGGGGTGGGGAGCAGGCCAGCCTGCTGTGTGCGATAAGAGACCCTGTCCAAGTCCTCCTGGAGGCAGCCGAGTTATACGGAGTCCCGGAGAGGGAATAATTACTCTGCCAGCCTCTGAGCTCAGATAGGTATTCTACCGACCAACAGACTGCCCTCAGTAGACTAATCTGCTCTCTCTCCCTCTCCGATACACTCCCCTGTAGCACTGAGACAGGATAGGAATGCAGTGAACAGCTACAGATATACAAGCTGATTTCTGTAAAGGTTGTCTGGGCGGCAAGGAGAAAGGAATCCAGGAAATACAATCGAGATTCTCCCTGTTAAACCGGGACAATCGGTATAAGAGGTGAGCACTGCAGATTTCTGTCGCACACAAGTCACGACTGAAGAACAAAAAGGCCACATACCGGTAGATCTGTGACTGCAGTAGCCCCACACTGACCCCTAATGGACAACTAGTGTACCTACACTGTCTTCTATACTAGTCACAGAAACTGGGTTCTCGATCCAGGGTCCTCATACTCCTGTACTGTAGACGTCATATGCTCATTAGTTTAAAAAAAATATGCTAGAAATAGTATTCGTAGATCTCTGGAAACGAGAGGGAAAAAATACCAATCGTGAAACGGAATTATGAATAGATTATGAAGAGGATATAAGGTGATTTTTTTATTTTATTTAACAACTAGGAAAGTCAGTTAAGAACAAATTCTTATTTACAATGACGGCCTAGGAACAGTGGGTTAACGGCATTGTTCAGGGGCAGAACGACAGATTTTTACCTTGTCAGCTCGGGGCTTCGATCCATCAACCTTTCGGTTACGGGCCCAACGCTCTAACCACTCGGCTACCTGCCGCCCCCATGCAAAAATAAAAAACTCTTTGCAAAACAACTTACTGCAGTCTGTATGTGGGCCAAAGATGAATGAAGTCCACAAACTAACCCAACAGATAATCACCTGGTGCCAGCCTCCCCTGCTGGGTACTCCAGCCTGGCAGAGGTCAGCCTCTGCTATGCCGCTCTGGGCCTGTGTGGGGGTTGTGTGGGGCACTTGGCACAGACCAGACACCCTGGCTGGTTGGCACTGGGATATCATAGGATTCCAGTAAAATGAGCGGTCTATGGCTCTGGGAAGAAACAGGCTCTAATATACTGTACGGATGCGAATCAAGGACTGTCTGAGGCTTAACGTAGCATGGAACCGTGTAGCCACGTTCATACCTTCCCACGCTACATTCTTAGATTAGAGATCTCCCTCCTACCCTCATCTAGTGTGAAGACAGAGCTCTTAATCACAAGGTAAAGGGCTTGGGAAATTGTTTAATAACAACCAGTAGGCCTATATCATTAATACCTTCAGCTGTGTAGGTTATACTACAGCAAAATACAACAAAACATCTTAGTTCACAATGTTTGAGATGGCCTAACTTAACAAAACACAGCAGTTGAAGGTCATCTATGAATACCAGTGATTCCAGAGGCACACTGAAACCCAATTCTGTTTAATCAGGGCTGCCCTTTTCCACCACACTACCATAATAACTGCTAATACTGTTAGAGCGTGAGTTCCTATGGATGTTAAGCTTTTATTTCAGTGTGAGGGAGGGCTGGCTGGCTCTATGTGTTTGTTGTGTATAGGCCTGTGTTTGTGAGCATGCATGTGTGTATACGTGTGTGTGCGCGTTTGTGTGCAGGGCTCTGAAGTCCGACCATTTTGGTCGCAAATGCTCCTAAATATTTAGCTGTAAGACCAGACATTTTTATTTGGGAGCAACATTGTTCCTAGAAAAATAATTGTTGTAATGACTAGGCTTCGCTGTACCATTGTTTCCGAGTGCAATAGAGAAAAAAGTGAGCGCAGATTAGTTAGTCATAGCTGCACCATTACTAAAGCGAAAACAGCTTTTTCCTAGCCAAAACAGTTCAAAAGATAGGACCTGGGGGGTGGGGGCTCCGATGTACCGGAGTTTTTGTTGACCAATTCAGCAGCGTAGTGTACAAATCAAATAGTTAGGCTACCATGGTGCTGAAATGGACAGCACTTTCTAAAAGGTGCTGATTAAGTCAAAGCATTTTTTAAGCATATGCATATTAGTATCCAAGCCCCCAAAGAAAGGCTGATTTAAGAAATAATTCTGCCGTTATACAATAGCATACAGTGCATTCGCTAAGTATTCTGACCCCTTGACTTGAAAATTCTGTTCTGTTACAGCCTTTTTCTAAAATCTACACACAATACCCCATAATGACAAAACAACAACATGTTAAGACATTTTTGCAAATGTATAAAAAATATCACTTTTACATAAGTATTCAGAACCTTTACTCAGTACTTTGTTGAAGCACCTTTGGCAGTGATTACAGCGTCTTCTTGAGTAAGACGCTACAAGTTTGGCACATCTGTATTTGGGGAGTTTCTCCCATTCTTCTCTGCAGATCCTCTCAAGCTCTGTCAGGTTGGATGGGGAGCATTGCTGCTCAGCCATGTTCAGGTCTCTTCAGAGATGTTTGATCGAGTTCAAGTCCGGGCTCTGGCTGGGCCACTCAAGGACATTCAGAGACTTGTCCCGAAACCACTCCTGCATGGTCTTGGCTGTGTGCTTAGGGTCATTGTCCTGTTGGAAGGTGAACTATTGCCCTAGTCTGAGGTCCTGAGCTCTCTGGAGAAGGTTTTCATTAAGGATCTCTGTACTTTGCTCCGTTCATCTTTCCCTCGATCCAGACTAGTCTCCCTGTCCCTGCCGCTGAAAAACATCCCTGATGCTGACACCAACATGCTTCACCGTAGGGATGGTGCCAAGTTTCCTCCAGATGTGACTCTTGGCATTCAGGCCAAAGAGTTTAATCTTGGTTCCATCAGACCAGAGAATCTTGTTTCTCATGGTCTGAGGGTCCTTTAGGTGCCTTTTGGCATAACCCAAGCGGGCTGTCATGTGCCTTATACTGAGGAGTGGCTTCCATCTTGGCACTACCATAAAGGCCTGATTTGTGGAGTGCTGCAGAGATGGTTGTCCTTCTGGAAGGTTCTCTCATCTCCACAGAGGAACTCTGTAGCTCTGCCAGTGACCATCAGGTTCTTGGTTACCTCCCTGACCAAGGCCCTTCTACCCAGATTGCTCAGTTAGGCTGGGCGGCCAGCTCTAGGCAGCTCTTGGTGGTTCCAAACTTCTTCCGTTTAAGAATGATGGAGGTCACTGTGTTCTTGGGGACCTTCAATGCTGCAGAAATGTTTTGGTACCCTTCCCCAGATCTGTGCCTCGACAAAATCCTGTTTCGGAGCTCTACGGACAATTCCTTCGACCTCATGGCTTGGTTTTTGCTCTGACATGCACTGTCAACTGTGGGACCTTATATAGACAGGTGTGTGCCTTTCCAAATCATGTCCAATCAATTGAATTTACCACAGGTGAACAATCAAGTTTTAGAAACATCAAGGATGATCAATGGAAACAGGATGCACCGGAGTTAAATTTCGAGTCTCATGCAAAGGGTCTGAATACTTATGTAAATAAGTTATGTTTTATTTTTTATAAATTAGCAAATATTTCTAAAAAAACTGTTTTCGCTTTGTCATTATGGGGTATTGATGGGGGAACAAATAATGCAATACATTTTAGCATAAGGCTGTAACATAAAATGTTGACTGAATAATTTGAATCCACTGTACATAGCCTATAGCCATCCGTGTATTATGCGCGGCAGAAAAACAAAAGAGCCAATAGATGTCAGATTTTCTTAAAACTGCATTGTTGGTTAAGGGCTTGGAAGTAAGCATTTTTACGGTAAGGTCTACACCTGTTGTATTCGGCAAATGTGACAAAATTTGACTATTTATTTGGTACATAATTGGTCTACTGAAAAATTAAACAAACTCTAGTAAATCACCTTGTATACTGTATGGACTTGGTTAGCTTATTCTACACTGAACTTTCTATCCATGAGGCTGGGAGAGAACACCATAGCGATGCTGTTGGTTCATTGATTGTACTTAAGAGCAGTTGGCCTACATTAGTGATTTTTGTTTTATATAGTAATAGGGTCTATTCAATATTTATCATTAATAGGCTGAAACATTACCTTACAGAATCTCTCACCACTGCGTGTTTCCATTGCAGAAGAATTAAAAAAGTCAATCTGATTTAACTCTGATCGTTTTAATTATAATTTTGTAAATATTGTTCATGCCACGAAAAATGTACCGGATCCTGGCAAATAGGTTCCGGAACGCAGTAGTCCAAAACAGAGGTGCCGGATCTTGTTCCAGCAGGATCCGGCTCAAATTAAGCACATAGTTTCTAGGGCACAACATGTATTTCAGAAGTAGCTAGCATTCATAGCCACAATATAGGCTATATCTCAATCAATTAAAACAATTGTTTCTGGTGCTCCTTAAATTTTATGATCCGTTACTAATTAAACAGGTTTTCTGTGTGCACTGCAGCCTTTTCTCCTCCACCCCTGAGGTCAGATGTTGGCTTACTGGGTCTAAGCCTGATTGTCTCCTGCTGGGCAGTAAGTGCCTGGAGGAATACAGTAGGCGGGAGGAAGGATTTAATAATCTCTATGAATCTGTACAGATTTCATCTTTGGACTCGGGTGCAAGCCTCTTCAATGAGATGACAAGTCCTGGTCATGATTCCATAACTCATCTGTATTGACTGACTTTGTCTGAGGTAGAAAAACTAATGTAGAAGGTTGCAATGCAGGATGATGCATTAAGAAACACTGCGAGTTGCAATGGGCTGCTCTTTTTAACTTTTACATTTTAGTCATTTAGCAGATGCTCTTATCCAGAGCAACTCACAGTAGTGAGGGCATACATTTTCATATTTGTTCGTACTGGTCCAATGTGGGAATTGAACACACAACCCTGGCGTTGCAAGTGCCATACTCTACCAACTGAGCCATACAGGGCCGTGGCTCAGTTTGTAGGAATGTATGCTAGTGCCTTCGGAAAGTATTCAGGGCCATAATGACAAAGCAAAAACAGGATTTTACAAATGTTTGCTAATTTATAAACAATTATCACATTTACATAAGTATTCAGACCCTTTACTCAGTACATTGTTGAAGCACCTTTGGCAGTGATTACAGCCTTGAGTCTTAGGTATGACGCTACAAGCTCGCAGATCCTCTCAAGCTCTGTCAGGTTGGCTGTGGAGCGTCATTGCACAGCTATTTTCAGGTCTCTCCAGTGATGTTCGATCAGGTTCAAGTCCGGGCTCTGGCTGGGCCACTCAAGGCATTCAGAGACTTGTCCCGAAGCCACTCCTGCATTGTCTTGGCTGTGTGCTTAGGGTCATTGTCCTGTTGGAAGGTGAACCTTCGCCCCAGTCCTGAGGTCTTCATCAAGGATCTCACTGTACTTTGCTCTGTTCATCTTTGCCTCGATCCTGACTAGTCTCCCAGTCCCTGCTGCTGAAAAACATCCCCACAGCATGATGCTGCCATCACCATGCCACCACCATGGTGCCAGGTTTCCTCCAGACGTGATGCTAGGCATTCAGACCAAAAAGTTCAATTTTGGTTTCATCAGACCAGAGATGTTTCTCATGGTCTGAGAGTCTTTAGGTGCTTTTTGGCAAACTCCAAGCGGGCTGTCATGTGCCTTTTACTGAAGAGTGGCTTCTGTCAGGAAGTGCTGCAGAGATGGTTGTCCTTCTGAAAGGTCCTCCCATCTCCACAGAGGAACTCTGGAGCTCTGTCAGAGTTACCATCGGGTTCTTGATTACCTCCCTGACCAAGGCCCCCCCGATTGCTCAGTTTGACCGGGCGGCCAGCTATAGGAAGAGTCTTGGTGGTTTCAAACTTCTTCCATTTAAGAATGATAGAGGCCACTGTGTTCTTGGAGATACCCTTCCCCAGATCTGTGCCTCGACACAATCCTGTCTCGGAGCTCTACGGACAATTCATTCGACCTCATGGCTTGGTTTTTGCTCTGACATGCACTATCAACTGTGGGACCTTATATAAACAGGTGTGTGCCTTTCCAAATCATGTCCAATTAATTGAATTTACCACAGGTTGACTCCAATCAAGATGTAGAAACATCAAGGATGATCAATGGAAACAGGATGCACCTGAGCTCAATTTCGAGTCTCATAGCAAAGGGTCTGAATAGTTATGTAAATATATATATTTTTTCCATTTGCAAACATTTGAAAAAAACTGTGTTCACTTTGTTATTATGAGGTATTGTGTGTAGATTGCTGATTATAATTTTTAAAAATCAATTTTAGACTGTTACGTAACAAAATGTTGAAAAGGTCAAGGGGTCCGAATACTTTCCAAAGGAACTGTATATCAGTAATAACCTACAATAACTAGCTACAGAAATCTATGGGACAGTATCTGATTAGCACTACAAGTTAACTATAGTTGATAAAGGATGTTATTTCCTGCCGTTAAACAGGAGGAGATGTGCTCAGAGAGAGAGAACTCTGCTGACCAAGCACTTCCCACAGCCAGGCACAGAGCACCTTTCTGGCAGTGCAGTGGGCTAGCAACACATCAACCTCCCCCATCCCCCTCTAGCCTATCCCTCATCCTCTCTTTTTGTTCTGCTATGCGGCCGTATGGCTATGGCCAGTACCAGATGGCTGGTTTATGCGTATGTTCTGAGGTAAAATCCTCTGCCATGTCAATAAGACTTTTTGCACTATGTATGTACTGTGAGTGCTAGGTCAGTATATTGCCTCACTGCTGAAACATTTGACAATAAGTACTTTATTAAAACCTAATTATCCTTAGAAAAGGTATAAGTAGTAAAGTAAGAGTAGGAAGGTATGAGTAGGTTTCCTAAGGAGAGTTAAGGGTTCAGATAGGCCTATAGTGGTGGGCTGTCTTCTGTGTTCAAACTGTCCATCCCCACTCCAGCCTGCTCTATAGTCCAGAGAGGTTTTATTTTTTATTTTACCTTTATTTTACTAGGCAAGTCAGTTAAGAACATATTCTTATTTTCAATGACGGCCTAGGAACAGTGGGTTAACTGCCTTGTTCAGGGGCAGAACGACAGATTTTTACCTTGTCAGCTCAGGGATTTGATCCAGCAACCTTTCGGTTATGGGCCCAACACTCTAACCACTGGGCTACCTGCCGCCCCTTAATGGCGTGTTCACTTGAACTCAACGAGTGAACACACAATCTCAGGATGCGGGCAGTAAGCGGTGTTACACCCTCCCCATCTCCCACAGTGATCAGCCAACCTAAGCCTTACCATCATGGTTCCCAGCTCTGGGCCCGGCTGATATGTGAGAGAAGTCGAGGCCCCCAGTAGAGAATATGTAGGGGATAAGCTTTTATTTGAGTCTCATTGGATTAATGCCAGTAACATCGATAGTTTCATAGCCATACCTAATAGGAAAGAACATGAGCTAGTTGTCAACGCAGAGACGCCTTTGCGCCACTTCCTGGAAGTCTAAGAAACCAAGTCACATGATGAGAAGTGGAAGCACTGGCAGGTGGAATCTTCAATGAACATTGATGAGAAGTAGTTCTGGTTATGTTCTGGTTGGGAAGAGTGGCTGACTAAGACGTTGACCACTTCGAGAGATACTGCACCATTCTAAAGCCTGTAGATAAGTATGGAATCTGGTACGGAGTACAGGGTGAAGTTGATGAGGTGCCGAACGCAATCGTCTTGCGCCCCTACGGTGGTAGGGTTTTCTACCCCGGACAGGTCCCATGTTGCTTCATCAGTAACTTTGCTGACCATCAAGCCAAATAATGCACAACCATCAAGTGCTGGAGCTGTGGATCCCTTGGCCACAAGGCCAGAGAATGTAACACCAGAAAATGGACCCTATGTAATAAAAAAGTCCTATGCAGAGGGAGATCGAGTAGAACCACCTATAGCCCACCCAACGGAGAGAAGACAGGCAGCTTTCAGTGAAGAACCAGCAGGACAGGAACATAAGCAGCAGAAGCCCAAAGACAAGCAATCTTAGAGAGACCAGTCAGTCATCGAACGAGAAGGAGCCTGAGAGCGCGGAAGGAGACTATTTAGAAAGCGCTTCCTATAGTGAGTACACAAGCAATTATTTTCTTCCCGAGAGCAAGGTTAACATAGGTGAATGGTCCTCCAACGGGGACCCAGAAAGAGTTGGAGACAACGACCGGGAGGCAAGTTCAAATGGAACTAAAAGGGAGAAGAACCATTGATATGAAATGTGGAAGGGGTGAACAATAGAAGATATATTTTTGTATTCCTCAAAGGGATACTTTACGATTTTGGCAATGAGGGCCTTTATCTAGTTCCCCAGAGTCAGATAAACTTGTGGATATCATTTTTATGTTTCTGCGTGCTGTTTGAAGGAAGTTGCGCAATTGCTAACTAGCGTTAGCGCAATGAATGGAAGTCCATGGGTATCTGTATCAGATTCATTGCGCCAACGCTAGTTAGCAATTGCACAACTTTCTTCAAACTGCACGAAGAGACAAAAATGGTATTCACAAGTTCATCTGACTCTAGGGAACCAGATAACATTTCCAAAATCCTGAAGTAGCCCTTTAAAATCAATTCGTAATCCCTTTTCTATTATGAACCGTAAATGTGATGTAATGTATTGTAGTTAAATCACCTCTTGATCCCAAAAACGAGCGAAATATAAAACAAAAAATCTAAAGCCTATGGAATATGAAATAAATACACTTTTAACACAAAAAAAAGCAACAAAACCAGAGATGATGCAAAACAAATGTCTTATCTCATGAAAGATAAAATAATTAGAGAGCTATGGGTTTAAAGCTTATCTTGTTAAATAAAACAATGGTGTGTGGGCCGAGATTTACGACAATAAAAAAATAAAAAATGCTGATGTACCTTCAACTTTATTCAACTTCACAACTCTGTTATAACATTTGCTTGTTTGAGAACTTCAGACTATTGAAACTTTCCTGGTAGTATAGTAAGTCTCAACAGAAATGCACTGAAGAAGTTTGGAGAACAAGACAAGGCAGAATAAATGGCTACAGGCCGGCATGCACACAGCTATGGAGTAAACAGACTGGTTGGTTCTCCCTACACACACAGGCTAAGTGCTGTATAGACTGCCCAGCTCTGATCACACAGACAGACAAGGGAGATAATTGTCTGTGTTACCAGCTTGCTGGACAGACTGCCGTCTCTCTGAGGGGCTGTACAGTCTCAGGGAAACCAAAGCAGCACTTTGAGCGCCATGTGGTGTATTTGGTGGCATCATGCTGAACAATAATCAATTCAAAAAGGCACAATCCGATCCCGAAAAGTCACCCACCCAATAAAAGCATAGGTAAGTACAGAGTGAGCAGAAACCAAGTCATAACAAATGAATCCATGGTCGCAAACAACAAACTAAAGAGAGGTGTAGATGGAAGAGATTGATGTCAAAGCGCTGGCATGCTGCCTGGCGTAATGAGGTACGACAACATCAAGTCAATGGCCTAACTACTGCAGTGACACAGCTGTTTGTATGTCACATCACCGCAAAATGCATATAGCGTCTGTGTGTAAAACATTATTCCACTGGTCCTGGGTCAGAAAATACAGTCCTAAAGCATGTTAACAAACAAAGCATGTTTATTTCAAACTAAAACAGAATGCACCCAACATCCACCCTCTTTTCTTCTGTTAAGGTTTTTCCTCTGGCTTACTTGCCTTTTGAATCACTGCATTATGATGAACAAATCACAGACATTTATTTTAGGGATAACAGGTCATGTATTTAATCTTTTAGGATGTTCCTTTTTAGAAGCAACTGTACTGTTCTCACTGTACGTAGGCTATATTCTGCTTATAGACAGGAAGCATATAGGACACCACAAACGCATTCATTTAAAACTTTGCAACAGCATCATTGAAAAGTGAAAACAGGCCAGCGACTGCTGTTTTCAAGTATTCCCTCATCTGGATTCAATCCATTGGAAACAGCCAGGATCCTTACACTCTTCCATAGGAAGGTCAATGCTCTTTTTCTAAATATACAATTCAAACATTTTGGCAAGCAATTTTCATTAAAGTTCACCTAGGTTAAAATCGTGGGGAGCATTAAAAAAAAAATATTAAAAAAAAAAATCACCTACCATTTAATCAGCTAGCGAGCCATCTATTGAAGTACACCGTTATGTGAGAGATAAAATCAATTGTTAGGTTATCAGACAATATTATGTGAAATACTACCCAGGGTCCTGTGGGTCGCTGACATGAGTACAGAGAAGAGACAACTTTACAAAATGATCTTTACCTACTGAGTGATGATTGTCCCCTCAGTGTCTGTTTGCTCTACCACTGGCTGTTTCTCAGCTTCCTCCAACGGCTCACTCAGTCCATTGTCTACATCCTTTGTGGAGGAGCAAGAGGAGGAGGCATGCTGCGAGGGTTGTTGCTGGTCCAGGGGCTCCGGCAGGCATTGGGGTTCCACAGGGCTGTGTGTGAGGACCAGTGACATTGAGGGGGCAGGAGTGGGGGACAGGGTAGGGGTGGGAGCCTGCTCAGGTGTGGGCTCCCGTTCAGGTGTGGGCTCAGCCACTGCGTCAGTGTCCATTCCCATCCTTGTCCCATTGACCCACTGAGATGGAGGTTCCACCATGGGTTCAGGTTCTTTCATAGGTTCTTCCTGAGGTTTCTCTGGCTCGCTGGCCCACCGGGGTTTCTTTATCTCCCCCTGGGTGTCAGTGATCTCCTCAGGGGTGCTGGGGGCCTGGGGTGGTGATTGTGCCCTTGATGATGACTGGGCCTGGGGAGGGGACTTTGTCTGGAAAGGGGAATGGGCAGATGGCAGTGACTGGGCCTGAAGGGAAGCCTGGTGTTCGGGTGGTAACTGGTTCTGAGGAGATAATTGGGTCTGGGGAGAGGACCGGAACTCTGCTTGGGGCTCAGGACCGGGGAGGACTTCATTCTTGGTTTGTGTTGTAAACTGGGTGGACAGGGGTGAAGCTTTAGGTGGAGACTGGGATAACTGGTGTGGAGACTGGGGTGGGGCTTGAAGAAGAGACTTGATTTGGGCTTGAGATGTTGACCGATTTAGGAGAGTTGGAGTTTGAAGCAGACCTGGTTTAGTTAGGAGTCCAGGTTTAGGTTGAAGCTTGGACTGTAGTTGCAGCAGGGCCTGAGGTTTGCCTTGGGTCAGGGAGAGGGTTGGGGTCAAGGTAGGAGTAGGAAGCAGGGGTTGTGGTAGAGGGAGAAGGGGTGTCCAGGCTCCACGCTTGTTACGTTCCCTCTCTCGATCCTTCTCCCTCTCCTTTTCACGCTCTCTCTCCCGGTCACGCTCCTGCTCTCGTTCACGGATGCCACGCTCACGGCCACGATCCCTTTCTCTCTCGTGGTCCCTCTCCCTCTCCTTCTCACGGCGGTTCCCGTTCATCTCCTTCCTGAAGTCAAAGTCCCTGTCCCGTTGCTGCCTGTCCCAAGGGCGCCGGCACTCATCCAAGTCCTGGGGCATGGCAGCATCAGCGAACGGCGCTGCAGCATCAACTCCACCACGACTCCACGCCGGGCCCCCTCCAACACCACCGCCACCAGGACCACCAGCACATACTCCTCCTCCTACCCCTCCTGCTGATACAGCGCGGTTCTGGTTCTCAAAGCGGTTGGGGAAATTCTGTCCCTGGTTAGAGCCAGGGCGCTCTTCCTGGAAGCCCTTGGAGACCGCGGCCGGTGAGCCCCGCATGTCACGCTCATCAAAATCCCCTCTGGGTGGCCCCCAGCGACTGTGGGTCTGGGGGGTGAAGCCGGCGAGGGCCTGAAGCCGCCCTACCACGCTGTCTCTAGCTGTCTCTCTCACTGGGGTCTGGAGCAGGGCAGGTCTGCCTCCACCCAAACCCCCACCAACAGTTCCTCCACCCATGGACTCTCTGTGCTCCAAGGGAGGGGTCCTCAGCAGGCCCGTGCTCTGCTTCTCCTGGGGCGGAGGGAAGCGGTAGTCTTGGTCCCCCCCCTGCTGGCTGTCGTCAGCTCCAGAGGAAGGCTCGTCCTCAGACTTGGACATGCTTTCGTTTGGGGGGTTGGGCCCCCGGTTGAAGGCCTCTTCGGCCCTGTTGAAGCGTTCCATCTGGGAGGCCGCTCTGGCGCGGGCCTGGGCATGGAGGGACGCTTCCAGGAGGCTCTGTTGGGACAGGCCCTGTTGGGGCAGGCCCTGTTGGGGCAGGCCCTGTTGGGGCAGGCCCTGTTGGGGCAGGCCCTGTTGCATCAGAAGGGGGAAGCGGGCCGCGGCTCCCTGGAGCATAGCAGGCCGGAGGTCCAGCGGCATCAGTCCGGGCATCCTCTGGCCATGCAGCCCCTGCTGGTGCAGGGGGTGGGTAAGGGAGGCTGAGGGGTGCATCCCCAGAAGACCCATACCACGACTCATTGCATTCTGCATACCTAGAGTAAAGAGGAACATTAGAGATTATTTAACAGCAAAAAGCAGGTCTTATCAGCAAAGTCTTGAGAAAGTGTGAAGCTTTTCAAAAGGCATTAAGAACAAACAAAAGAAAGTCAAAACGTTCACCTAAACCCTAGATTATTGTTTGGTATCTTCTTACCTTGCAGTACTAACTCTGCAGCGGCATCCATGCCGTCAGCAGATTGGCCTGTCTTGTCATTGGTTCCTTGCTGCGTCTGGATTCCGGGTTGAAGCTGGTTGAAGACCCCTTGTCCAGGGAGGGCAGAGGGCATGAAGCTCCCCGGGATAGTGGCTCCGTATGGGGAGTCCTTTGTGCTGTCCTGAGCCTGCGACATGGAGGCCGGCACCAGAGCTGCAGGAGAGGAACAGAACAAATCGGGCAGCATCTTTTTTTAAATAATGTATTTATAAAATAAAGTATTGAAGTATTTTTAAACAAAGTACTTTTAAATAAAGCAAATCGCTGGCTTCTTACAACATTAAAATAGTTTTTGCAATATTTACTAAAAAACGAATGCATGTAATGACTTCTATAGACTCAATCAGGTCATGCAGAACTTACATGTAGGAGCTGAACCCATGCCTGCTTGCTGAGGAACACCTGCTGCCTGCATGAAACCTACAGGAGGGAGGAAAAACACACCATTATCTGGATTTTCGAAACAATGTCTTATTTTTTTAATTCAATACTCTTCACTGGCAGCTGCATCAGACTGCTGTCTTACCTGGAGGAGGCTGGGAAGCGTTGAAACCTGCTCTGAGGAAGGGGGGCAGGGGGCCATAGCCTGGCGGGGGCATCGCCATGGAAACAGGAAAGGATGGAGGCACAAGACCCACGGCAGGGACAGCCTGAGCCACAGGGAGCTGAGAGGGGACAGGGAGGAGAGTTAAACTATTGAAATGAGTGATGGGATGAATATGCATTGATGAACTGTGATTCCTGTAACATCATTTAACAATCAATCACAGAATTTGGAGAAACAATAGTTTTCCACTGATAATCAGGGTTTAAGACAACAGCAACATTAAAATGCTTTGTCTGTTGAGATGTAATATCTGACTGAATAAGGCCTTGACCTTGTGTGTGTGGGTAAGTATGCATGTCTGAGCTTAGTAGTAGGAAAGAGGATTTGAAATGATTTCACTATTCAAATAATATTTTTTAGGATATCGGGATAGTTTAAAATTCAAATGGAGACCGAGTCGCTGAGCTCAGCTTGTTTCAGGAGAAGGGCGAGAGAGAAGCAGGGGTGTGTGTGTGTGTGTGTGTGTGAGAGAGAGAGAGTGTGAGACAGTAAGTGAGTGTGTGAGAGACAGAGACACGAGAGAGACGAGATGAGAGAGAGGCCAAACCGACTCACGCTAGTTACATAAACTTGTTGCTGCCATTGGTTCTCTATCATATCATCTGGTAGTGTGCCTGTCTTGACTGCATCAAATCACTAAAATAGCTAGCTAACTACAGTAGCCAGCTAAGTTAGCCAGCTAGTACAACAACTCCATATGAAACAATGGCCTACCTGTTGGGTGATCATTGTAGCCTACTCCTGTTTATTTAACCAACTTAAATCAGTCATTTTTATTCCAGTTTGTATTGATTAGAAATCTCCCACTTCACTTGCTACACATGGAGCCTCTGACTGTAGCGCTGCTTTGATTGACCGACAATAACAACAACATACAAGTGTGAAACGTGAGTGTAGGCTACCAAGTCTTTTTTTTTTTTTTTTATAAATGGGGTGCATTCATAAGAACTGTTGTTTTATAAAAATGTTGAATGCCATCGCCTACCCTTGTAGACTATGTAGCAATGTCACATAGATCATTTTATAAACATTTTAGACAACATTCTAGACATTGTTAAAATAGGCCTATATTTTTGTATTTAGTAAATCGAATACTAACGTCCGGTCGGATATTGGAATAACCATGCCCATCCCTACTTAGTAGACAGATTAACTCTGAGATGAGTTGTATACTGCATACGCACATCCTAAACACTTCCCCCACCTACTGAGCCAACCCTTCTCATGAGGGGGTTGGCTCACCCAATAACAAAGAAACAACCGTATCCTGCATTCACTCAACAACCCTATCAACACCATCACAAAGGAGTCAGGAAGAGAAACCTGAGGCCAGTTTAAACACGTGAGGCGAAGCCCCCCACAGACAGGGCAGGCAGCTAGCACTAATCACAAGAAGTCTACGGTGTTCGGTTTCACACCACTGACTGGCCCCATGGTGGACGCTTAGTAAAGAGGAAATGGGAGAAAAAGCATGGATATGTGAGGGGCCCGGTAAATTCCGCCCTCACACAAACATCTAAAGGATGATGAAAGCAATGTTGAATGTTAGTTTATTGTCAGATCTCTGAGGCTTGGGTACCTGTACGGGCATCATGGAGACCTGTTGGCTGAAGGCCTCTTGTTGCGTCTGTTGGGTGTTGGTGGCTGCCATGGGTTCAATGCTCACGGCCTGGCTCACTGCTTCCTTCATTGGCTCTGGCGCATTCTTGGCTGCTTCCCACTCTACAGTTAAGAAAGAGAGAAGAAGATTCAATGTACGACACAGATAGTCACATATACTTTGTCCTGCTGGGCTGTGTTTCTCCAGAGTCAGGTTTCTCTGTGGGAATTGCTCGTCTGATGAACCCAAATCTTTAAAAAAATAAGCAAATGCCAGGAAATATGTGTTTGGAGTCAAGATAGTTAATGTGTGTGTGGGTGAGAGAATGTGTCCCGTTTATCTATGAGTGAGCATTAGTGTTGAGCTTATAATTGCTTGTGTATGTCCAGTGTGTGTGTGTGTGTGTGTGTATATATGTATGTCCTTTGTTTGTATTTAACAGGGCATCAGCATGTAGCTTGCAGTGTCTGCTCACGGGCGTTGACAGTCTCCTGGTCGATCATGCCTCCCTCAGCAAAGCCGTCCAGGTCGTCCAGCTTGACCTTCTCCCAGGGGATGTAGGTGACTCCCAGGTCCATGTCCCAGAATTGCTTATACTCCTGCTTCACTCCCTTATTCAACGCCCATGCGATCTGAACACAGCAAGAGAACACACACACACACACACAGTACATGAAAGAGCAGAAGTATGGAGGCTATTTGAGTCCAAACATGAGATAATTAAATATGAACCCGCTGGGTTGCTATGAGGTCAGTGTTATGGTACATTTAAATACATTACACACACAGAGAACATGCCATGACTGCAGTCAAATTGCAATCACATCACAGGACAAAAATAGAGCGGGGGAACCTTGGCGGCATAGTATAAAAATGAGCAGGAACTGTAATCAAATATAATGGACTTCACCTTGATGACCTTGGAGACTATCTTGAATGAACCAGTGCTGAGTTTCTGTCTGGCGCGGTAGGCATCCTGTCTGTGGACCATACAGATGTAGGCACAGCCACGAGGAGGGATCATCTATAGAAGGGAGAGATAGAGAGAGGAATGTAGACAAAGAGTGGATGAAAGGAAGAGGGTAGGCCGTTAATAACCCACTGTAAAGTGGATGAAAGGAAGAGGGTTAGGCCGTTAATAACCCACTGTAAAGTGGATGAAAGGAAGAGGGTTAGGCCGTTAATAACCCACAGTAAAGTGGATGAAAGGAAGAGGGTTAGGCCGTTAATAACCCACAGTAAAGTGGATGAAAGGAAGAGGGTTAGGCCGTTAATAACCCACAGTAAAGTGGATGAAAGGAAGAGGGTTAGGCCGTTAATAACCCACTGTAAAGTGGATGAAAGGAAGAGGGTTAGGCCGTTAATAACCCACAGTAAAGTGGATGAAAGGAAGAGGGCTAGGCCGTTAATAACCCACAGTAAAGTCAGAATGTGCTGCTCTGGCTCAAAGAGCCACGTGATCGCTTTAAAACTGGACACCGTTGCGATGATTCATATTTTCCTCAGGTCAGAGGTGACAGAGCCTGCTAAACCACATAATGAGTAGTGGTTAATGGCATCGACTCAGGCTCACTTTGAAATGGGAATGAGGGGGAGGTGCTCTACTCACATTGATAGACTCAATCTGACCAAACTCTTCAAACAGGTTGGTGAGGTCCTGCTGACTGGCCTTCTTGTCCACCTGTCCCACCCACAGAGTGGTGCTGCACACTGAGGACACATAGTAGAGAGGAGATGGTGGTTGAAATCATATTAAAGCTGGTAAGTGTGCACCAAGTCTGGAACCAACAGGACCCTGAACATATTCAACCCCCCAAGCCATAAGACTGCGAAATAGTTAACTATCTGCATTGATCCCCTTTTGCACTAACTCTTTTGACTCATCACATATGCTGCTGCTGTTTATTATCTATCCTGTTGCCTAGTTACTTTAACCCTACCTATATGTACATACAGTATCTACCTCAATTACCTCGTACACCCTGCACATCGACTTGGTACGGGGACAGGTTATATAGCCAAGTTATTGTTATTTTTTCTCTGCTTTGTTGAGAAGGGCCCATAAGTAAGCATTCCACTGCTAGTCTACACCATAAGGATCCATAAGTAAGCATTCTGCTGTTAGTCTACACCAGTTTTTTTACGAAGCACGTGACGAATAAAATGTGATTTGAAACATATAAAGAAAGAAGTGACTGGGGACATTTCTATGATCAGGGATCCACAGAAACATGGTAGGAGTCATTAGTCAAGGTGAAGGGGTCAGCGAAGAGTAAAAGGTGCCTCGTATTACCACTGAGAAACTTAGATCGGATGGGAGGCAGTCCTTTCTTCTGACGCTCTTTCTCTCGCTCGCGGGCTTGTCTCTCGCTGGAGTAAGACCGTGATGATTTTCTCTTCCGCTCTCTGGAGCGTGACCGCGACCGCTTACGGTGTTTCCGTTTCCGAGAGCCTGACCGTGATCTGGACCGTCTCTTCCTGGGAGATCTAGAGTAGAGGGTTATTTTTAAGGTATTTTTGATGCCAGCAGTCATGGTAAAATCAACATGGACCGAGATGCTATAATTTGCACCTCTGCAAAGTGTCTCAGGTAGCCTTATAGACTGTTTCTTTCAGAGCGGGTCACTGTACTCACCTCGATCTTGACCTAGACCGCGTTCTTGACCGCGTGTCGACCATCTTGGACTTGTTGTCCTCTGGTTCGAAGCGCTCTTCCTCCATCTCTGGCCCGTCATCCAGGTCCATGTCCTATTACACAGGCTTCATTACAACAGTGCTCTACTTACAAAGACAACTACAACAGAGCACTAACACTTGCAGGTAAATACTATATATACAGTGGGGAGAACAAGTATTTGATACACTGCCGATTTTGCAGGTTTTCCTACTTACAAAGCATGTAGAGGTCTGTAATTTTTATCATAGGTACACTTCAACTGTGAGAGACGGAATCTAAAACAAAAATCCAGAAAATCACATTGTATGATTTTTAAATAATTAATATGCATTTTATTGCATGACATAAGTATTTGATCACCTATCAACCAGTAAGAATTCCGGCTCTCACAGACCTGTTAAGAAGCCCTCCTGTTCTCCAGTATTTACTGCACCTGTTTGAACTCGTTACCTGTATAAAAGACAACTGTCCACACACTCAATCAAACAGACTCCAACCTCTTCACAATGGCCAAGACCAGAGAGCTGTGTAAGGACATCAGGGATAAAATTGTAGACCTGCACAAGGCTGGGATGGGCTACAGGACAATAGGCAAGCAGCTTGGTGAGAAGGCAACAACTGTTGGCGCAATTATTAGAAAATGGAAGAAGTTCAAGATGACGGTCTATCTCCCTCGGTCTGGGGCACCATGCAAGATCTCACCTCGTGGGGCATCAATGATCATGAGGAAGGTGAGGGATCAGCCCAGAACTACACAGCAGGACCTGGTCAATGACCTGAAGAGAGCTGGGACCACAGTCTCAAAGAAAACCATTAGTAACACACTAAGCCGTCATGGATTAAAATCCTGCACCGCACGCAAGGTCCCCCTGCTCAAGCCAGCGCATGTCCAGGCCCGTCTGAAGTTTGCCAATGACCATCTGGATGATCCAGAGGAGGAATGGGAGAAGGTCATGTGGTCTGATGAGACAAAAATAGAGATTTTTGGTCTAAACTCCACTCGCCGTGTTTGGAGGAAGAAGAAGGATGAGTACAACCCCAAGAACACCATCCCAAACGTGAAGCATGGAGGTGGAAACATCATTCTTTGGGGATGCTTTTCTGCAAAGGGGACAGGACGACTGCACCGTATTGAGGGGAGGATGGATGGGGCCATGTATCGCGAGATCTTGGCCAACAACCTCCTTCCCTCAGTAAGAGCATTGAAGATGGGTCGTGGCTGGGTCTTCCAGCATGACAACGACCCGAAACACACAGCCAGGGTAACTAAGGAGTGGCTCCGTAAGAAGCATCTCAAGGTCCTGGAGTGGCCTAGCCAGTCTCCAGACCTGAACCCAATAGAAAATCTTTGGAGGGAGCTGAAAGTCCGTATTGCCCAGCGACAGCCCCGAAACCTGAAGGATCTGGAGAAGGTCTGTATGGAGGAGTGGGCCAAAATCCCTGCTGCAGTGTGTGCAAACCTGGTCAAGAACTACAGGAAACGTATGATCTCTGTAATTGCAAACAAAGGTTTCTGTACCAAATATTAAGTTCTGCTTTTCTGATGTATCAAATACTTATGTCATGCAATAAAATGCAAATTAATTACTTAAAAATCATACAATGTGATTTTCTGGATTTTTGTTTAAGATTCCATCACTCACAGTTGAAGAGTACCTATGATAAAAATTACAGACTTCTACATGCTTTGTAAGTGGGAAAACCTGCAAAATCGGCAGTGTATCAAATACTTGTTCTCCCCACTGTATATTGGTTTAGCCAAAGTCAGTGAGGGAAACAAAGGCTTACCTGCTGCTGGTTGTCAATGGAGTCGTCCATCTTGTTTTGTGGCGCCAGGTGCTGTGATTGGCTGCTGCTCTGTTGGGGCATGCCTGTGTTCTCAGACCCAAATATTCCATCCTGCCCCTCCATGTTCATGGACTGGAAGAAAATCAAAAGGTTATACTGTCAAGAGGGTTTCAATACATGGATATGACAAGCAAACAATAAGTGACTCCATAAGTCTCTGGAGGTTATATGTAGGTACCTTCTGCTGGTGCTCCATGAGCTGCTTCTGGAACTGCTCCAGGTTCTGCTGCTGCAGATGCTCAGCCAGCTGGTGGAAGATTGAGTCAGACACCATGGGCCTTGAGGGAGACAGGGAAGACAGACAGGGGAGACGGGTCAAGAGTTTAACTAACGCTCTGTCACACACGTAGAGGGCAGTCAAAGTGCATACACAGAACCGGTGACATATTCCACAGCAGGGCACTCCAACCCTGTTCCTGGTAGGTTCTCTCCAACCCTGTTCCTGGTAGGTTCTCTCCAACCCTGTTCCTGGTAGGTTCTCTCCAACCCTGTTCCTGGTAGGTTCTCTCCAACCGTAATCTAGCGCACCTGATTCTAATAATTAGCTGGTTGATAAGATCAATCAGGTTAGTTACAAGTGGGATTGGATTTAAAACCTGCAGGAGGGTAGCTCTCCAGGAACAGGGTTGGAGAGCCCTGTTCCACAGGGTCTTAGATTTTTTTAGGTTGATGTTAATGCTTACATCTGGGATGATTGGGCGTCCTTTTTGGAGTCTTCAGAGCGTTCTGAATCGTTCCCAAAGTCAAAATGACCCAACATTTTCTGCAACAAATGGAGAAAGACAATTATTAAATTACAGATCTGAGAGTCACATGTAGAACGTAGTTAAAATCACACAAAACACTAAAAAGTTAACATTAACAATCAAACATACTTAAAATCAAATGTATTATCACTGGAACTTACTTCCATTCCATTTCTGTGTCTATGGCCTTGAACCCTCACCTTGTTGAAGGAGGAGATCCTCTGCTCCAGTGGGTTGAGCTGCATGGGGTTGGCCGCAGCAGCTGCAGTGAGCTGGGCTGTCAGAGCCTGCAGCTGGACCACCAGTCCTGCATCCAGCGCCTGAAGCAGAGATGGCTGGGGCTTCTGCTGCTGCATCTGCAGACTCTGCACCAGCTGCTGGAGCTGTTACACAGATACACAAACAAATACACAGGGTTAGAGTAAGAGACATTGCAAGGCCACATCTGGTCATTTTTCAAAAGGAACATTGTGTAAACAAAGGAGCATCAGAAAGGTCAAAAGTTCAAGATCAAAAGCTTTTGTGTTCACCATGTTGGTCTCCATTAGACAGACTCAACAAGTATACAAGTCTAAACAAAAACAAAGGGATACTGGGAGATTCTGTCAATTAAGCCGTTTTTCATATGTTACCTTACCTGTAGACTTCCAGTTATTGCGCTAACGCTAGTTAGCATTGGTTCACAAAACTATCTCCAACTTCGTTCATACTGCACATAGAGACAAGAAATGTATCCACTAGTTCATCTGACTGGATAAGAAAAACTGAATTGCCAGAATCTTGCAGTATCCCTTTAAAACATGCCAACAATCTGAACAGGCAGTATCTGTCTCTGAGCTTCAAATTTGATGTTGAATTGACTGGCTGAGGATCAGGGAGCTGCTATTGTAGACTGACCTGTTGGCCG
Source organism: Thymallus thymallus (assembly GCA_023634145.1). NCBI lineage: Eukaryota > Metazoa > Chordata > Actinopteri > Salmoniformes > Salmonidae > Thymallus > Thymallus thymallus. The sequence continues at coordinate 23,173,952 of CM042405.1, read as the reverse complement.
TGTGGACTCTGCAGGATCTGGGCTACAGCAGCGACAGTGTCTGTGTTGGAGAACTGAGACGCCCAGTCAGGCAGACTGGATACGATGTTGGCTGGGGTGGCCGGGGTCGCTGGGGTACCTGAAAACAAACCAATCATGAGAAATAAATATCAATAATAAAACAAACATCTACATTTGAAGTTACATTTAAGAGCCATACCTGGTCACAAGAAGGCCTCTGAGTATTTTGTGTCAGTTCAGGAGAGAGGACTCTATTTCACCACCAGGTGTCAGTATAGAGCTATATGTCTTATGGATGTGTTTTGTGACTGACCAGGCGTAGCGTTGTTGACTGGAGCATCCCTGTTGGTCATGACGGGGGTGACATTGGGAGGGGGCAGTCCTGCAGCCATGTCCAGCAGCGGCTGGATGATGTCACTCTTGAAGACTGCATTCTTCTGCCACAGGTTGAGAACTCTGACAATCTTACTCTGGAACACAACAGAAGGAAGAATAAGCTCAGAGATAAGATTAGACTGACAACACAACCACTCAATCAAAACTAGACCACTGCAGTGAATGATTCAGTCTAAAGTTGATGCTGTATACCAATTTAGAGTATGAAAAGAGCATTTCGTTCACCACACAACATGTAATAGTTTTTTCCAAACAATGCTACAGCTCAGATCTGTCACTAACAATACAGAGGATATGTATAGTCAAGAGGTAGAAGCGAGAACAGTGTTTCTGAATAGATAAACCAGAGAGCCGTCTCTGTTCCCGCCGTGACCCACCTTGTCATCTGAGGGGCAGCGGTAGAGGTGCTGGAAGGTTCCGATTATGTTTTTGCTGAAGCGCGGGGCGAACACATCCTTGTCCTGGCCAAACTGGTGCCGTGACTGCCGCACAATGGAGTCCATAACATACAGGCCTGGGACCTTGTACTCTGGCTTGCACTGTCAACACAACATGGTTGTTTAGCGTCTCTGTGGTGAACAGCTTATGGATCCCATTAATATCAATGCATGATTTGGGTAGCACAGATTTGTGCTCTATTTTACTTTGTTTGGGACTGGTAAAACTGAAAGAAGAGGAACTCACTTTCTGAACAAACTTTTCCACACCCTGGACAACATGTTTGTAGTACTGAAAGAGAAGGAAGAAAAACAAATAAGACGCCTTGTGATACAGGAACCAAAACTTCAACCACAGCATCCCTGGAGACCTGAAACTGGTAAAAGCCTGCGGTTATAGCATTATCAACAGCAGCATCTGTGAAACCGAGAGCAATTACAGCAGGCCAAGTGACAAACTAGGGATGGGTATTTGAAATAATTTCACTATTCGCATAATATATTTTGCGGGACCACTTTATTGCAGCAGTGCTATTGGCAGGGGCTGGTGAGTTTTACACGGGAGGGAGAGTGAACGAGAGAGTAGCCACACAGACCAGCGGTAGTTAGTCAAACTTCCATAGGTTATTTATCATCCTATCTGGTAGTGCCTGCCTTGACTGCATCAAATCAATGTAAAGAAGCTAGCTAAGATGTCCAGCTATGTTAGCCAGCTATGTTACATCTTCCGGTCCTTGGCTTCCCATCCTTGTAGTTGTAGCCTAATCCGTCGCATTTAATTCCGTTATCGTAATGGACTAGAGATCTCCCACAATGCTTTACTCCACACGGAGCCACTGACTAGACAGTGCCACTTTGATTGGCCGGCAACAACAAGAAATGTGTGAAACCCGCGTAGGCTACTAAGGTATGCATTTTTATGGTGCACACGTCATAAAACCTACAGTCAAAAGTTGTCTTACGTCAGATAGCGCGTCAATTCCACCTGCACCGATTGGTTGAGGGACGAGCGTCGCGGAGGAGTAGTGCCATCTGACGTGAGATTATGGATACCTTGTGTGTAGCAATGTCACATATATAATTTAGACAAAGCCTTTTCAATGGTTAAAATACACCTATGATTTTTCTTTCTTCAAAAATCCATTCGATGCAAGTATTCAAATACTAACACTAGTTCTGATATTCAAATAACCGTGCCCATCCCTAAATAACAAGCAAGTATCCACATTAGGGCTGCATTATTCGATTAAAATGTGAAATGAAGTACACTATATGAACAAAAGTATGTGGACACCTGCTCGTCGAACGTCTCATTCCAAAATCATGGGCATTAATATGGAGTTGTTATAACAGCCTTCACTCTTCTGTGTGATCCCAAGGTGTTCGATGGGGTTGAGGTCAGGGCTCTGTGCAGGCCGGTCATGTTCTTCCACACCGATCTCGACAAATCATTTCTGTATGGACCTCGCTTTGAGCACATTCCCCAAATTGTTGCCACACAGTTGGAAGCACAGAATCGTCTAGAATGTCATTGTATGCAGTAGCATTAAGATTTCCCTTCACTGGAACTAAGGGGCCTAGCCCGAACCATGATAAACAGCCCCAGACCATTATTCCTCATCCACCAAACTTTACAGTTGGCACTATGTATTCAGGCAGGTAGCGTTCTCCTGGCATCTGCCAAACCCAGATTTGTCCACCAGACGGTGAAGAGTGATTCATCACTCCAGTGACCGCGTTTCCACTGCTCCAGAGTCCAATGGCGGCGAACTTTACACTACTCCAGCAGACGCTTAGCATTATGCATGGTGATCGTAGGCTTGTGTGCAGCTGCTCGGCCATGGAAAACCATATCGTGAAGCTCCAGACGAACAGTTCTTGTGCTGAAGTTGCTTCCAGAGGCAGTTTGGAACTAGGTACCAAGTGTTGCAACCAAGGACAGATGACTTTTACGCGCAACACGCTTCAGCACTCGGCAGCCTCGTTCTGTGAGCTTGTGTGGCCTACCACTTCACGGCTGACCCGTTGTTGCTACTAGACCTTTCCACTTAAAATAACAGCACTTACAGTTGACAGAGTCTGCTCTAACAGGGCAGAAAGTCAGAGCTCTTCAGTAAGGACATTCTACTGCCAATGTTTGTCTGTGTGCTCAATTTTATACACCTGTCAGCAACGGGTGTGGCTGAAATAGTAAAATCCACTAAATTGAAGGGTTGTCCACATACTTTTGTAAATCGACCCGTTGCTGACAGGTGTATAAAATTGAGCACACAGACAAACATTGGCAGTAGAATGTCCTTACTGAAGCAAATACTGTGAAACATTTTTGGATAAACACAGAAACACAACAGGGAATTAAATAAATGTCATGCTTTCCCTTTCAAATGACGGTATAGGCTAAATAGGCTTATGTTGTGATGTCTCAGTCTAGCTAGGTCTACTTCTCGCTCCTTGAAGGGGAAAACACCAGAGGACCAAATAACTGATTCACAATAGGAGAAAATCAAGTTGACCAATGAAACACAGAGGTTACACATTGGCATGGACTCGATGCACTGCTTCAAATTAAGGTCATTCCTTTGAATTCAAGCCATGTTCGCAGCTGCCTGACACCATGTTACAGAGTAATTGATTCCTTTGACTAATTGTTGGTGTAGTGTTAAGACTATATGCTGGTAAGAAGGGGAGGAGAAGTGGGGACTGCAAAGACCTTTGGGGTGACTCAAGTATATGCAGAGAAGTAGGCTATGCTGTCTTAGACATAGTGCCGCCTGGGAAATTGAAGACTCCACAGAACAGTGTAGTTTGGGGGTATTGTGTAGAACAATTTCACAGGGCTTATTACACCACAAAGATAGAGAAAGAGAAGAGGGTGATTCAAAATGAAGGAGAGAACGGGAACATCAACAAACAGAGAAGTTACACACCATCATGTGTTTGAATGAATGAGTCATTCAATTTCTTGGCTCATCCATAGTAAATAGATACTTGCCAACTCATGATACACTACACTTGTCCCATTACAGCTAGTGGCGCAGGTTAACTGCAGTGCTGGTAGGAAAAAAAATAGGAAGGAAAGCTAAAAGCATTCATTTGCTTCAGCGCTCAACTACTGTGCTTCTGGCCAATAGGTGTAATACAGTGTTCATCAGTAAATGCCCCGTGCGGTGACACCAAAGGCACATTTCCATGTTGAGGTGGAAATAAATAAAAATACACATGCAGCTCTTCTGTTCCCTTTACACATACAGTGACATGTTCACCCATCTTATTACCGACTCATAAATCTACAGGAAACATTTACTTAATAATTTAAAGCTTTCAATAGATTGTGTGACAAAGTAAAACAAGTGATTCAAACATACAAGGCAAACATGTGGACCACGGGGCCATATGGGATAGTGTGGCCATGCAACTTTAGCAGAGCTGCCAGCAGATGGCGCTAAAGTTTCTAACTCATTACAGTGTGCGGCACTTTGGACGCACAAAGGAGCTATAGAAAGTGCCAAGGAAATATTACTTAGATACCTTGTCCTGCATATTTTTCTTATAGCTAGTAGTGGGTCTATATTTTGCACTGTGACATCATCTCCAATGCCGTGACAGCAAATATACATTTCAGTAATCTGCACACATTCCACAAGCAAGTTCAAATCCATTCCCAGGGTCAAGGCAGAGCTGCTATACATCATGACACTAGTAAGGCCAAATATTAGTTTTTTTGGTTTCACTTGCAAAAAGAAATGGAGGGACACATTTAATTTTTTAAAACAAACATAGATATGTCTCACCGAAGCAAATACATTAAACACATTATACGGGTGAGTGAAATTTCCAACATGGTAGCCATGTAGAATAGCCAGACTACATTGAGGGAGAATTTTGAATGGGACAAAATGCAAGAATTGCAAACATGAGACATGCTCACAGATGCTTTATAACAATAGGATTAAGGAATGATTAAGCAACCTATCAACTGCCCTAGCTGTTAAATAACATGCAGGCTAAATTAGCTCATAGCTCTGTCTGAAACTGGTTCAGTATCAGTGAGCCTGAAAGGCAGATAGCTACAATCATCCCAGCAACACAACATAGTCAGAAAGCTATGAGTTGTACGTACATTCTCCAAAACATAGGCCAAATTTGCACAGATTGGGTTTGTCCAGTTTAAGCCTTAATGATTTCTAAAGAGGCAGAAAATAGTAGGCCTACATTTCTTAGTGAATCCTGTAAATGTTGTTTGTACCTGGGTTTCTAAACTTGTAATGCAAGGCAACACAGCAAGAGTTGTTTTTCCCAACACAAGTTGTTTTTCAGTCAAGTATTGTAGCACAAACGACACACTATGTGGGGCAACAGAACTGCCATATAATTTAGGCTAGGTTTACTTGCCCTATCATCATCATCATCATGTTCTGGGAATAAATCACATTCTCAAAATGGCTGAACCCCAACTTTCAAATTCCCACAACATCCCTCATAACACTATTATCCACAAGAACACAAAGAAAAGCGGAGTCATTATGGAAACTTCGATACAAATAGAGAAACAATAACCAGAAAACATATTCACTCAAACCCACAACTTCAGTGAATAATGAGATGGGAAAATTTGCAATTGGAAAAGCTAGGTCTTAGCTTTACATCACGTTGGAAATCTGGACCGAAAACCTGAGCAAACTGGGTTACATTTGATAATTGTTAACCCTTTAAAATTCCCGCACAATATCTGTGCTGAAATGGGTCAATTAGGCTAAAGTCACAAAATGGTGGTGGGAGTGAAGCTTTCAACTAATTTGTTAGAGAGGATATGTCTACTACTGTACAAATGACTGATCGCGAATGTGTAGACATGTCTAGCATGTAATTCAATGGTAGCAAAGTTGTGAATAAAACACAATACCAGTCCAATTTAACAGGAGCTTGTTTGATTGATGCATTGGTAGGCTATATTGATATCAGTCAACTTGAACGCCATGTTGGGTGCCAAAAAGCTCTGTGGTAACTAGGCCTACAGTCCAGTAAATTGATTAAAACTTTATGGTCATGGAATAGGCTATTTGATGCAACATCATTGCACTCATGCCACTGTTTGCCGCTCTCTGTAGGCCAGTATATGATTCTGGCTGGAGTGAAGAGACAACCCCTAGCTAGAATAAGACCGGGCGGGCTAGGGAGCGAGAGAGATCGTGTGTCAAATGTCATAATGACATTCAGACTGCAATCTTGGTACACATTAATTTTCAAAGACATGAGCAAAACAGAGTTGACTGAAACACATAAATGAATGCCATTAATAAAATTGAACCCACTAATGGAGTGCAAGTACTGCGTTTTCTTCACACAACTGGCCTCTTATGGGTCTTTCAATAAATTAATGGGTCCAATGTGCGACACTGGAATCAACATTTCAAAACTGTTTGAAACTAAAATGAAAAGGATTTTCATGCAATTCCAAAAGTTCATAGCTGCAAACGAACCCATAACTCCACCTATTCAACATCATAGGACTAGGACTATACATCCTTCAAGTAGGATTCATATAGACATGGGCAAGTCAAATTCAAGGACTTTCAGGAACTTTTCCAAGCGCTTAATTGTAATTTTCAAGGACCTCAACGTTATACAATTGTAACGTTATCACAACAGCTCTTCTTCACTTGACTGTCATACAGAAAATTCCTTCCTGGATCAGATGATGACGTGTGAAAATATCACAGAGCAACTAAACGGCTCCAAACCAAAATGAGCATCCGCCAAATATTATGCGTAATTATTGAAGAACCACGTTAATGACTATCTATTTAGGTTTTAATTTAATTATCTTTCAGTTAGACTCATTTGATTTGGCAATCGCATGTATTATTTTGGATTTGTGTGCCCATGAAAACAGCTTTCCCTCCGTAACATAAGGAGACACTAAATGTTATGTAGTTACACTGCATTTGTGAGATTTATGGAAAAACACACAAAAAACTATCCGACAGCTAGATCCAGGATTCTTACAGGGTTGAAGTTCAATGTGTAATTTAACTGATTAATGCTTAATATATGATATAACGACAACTTACACTGCCAGAAATGCAAGGACAGAAAATGTATGTTTTATGTAACACGATTTTGGACAAATCCATCAAGACACCAACCATGGTAAAGGGTTAAACCTAGGTTTTAAATCAACTCGTGAATTTTAGATCCTCCCTTATAACTTCATGTAATAACATTTGTATTTTATTTTATTAAATACAAGTTGTCCAGTGTAACAAATCCTCACTGGTACACTACTTTATAGAAATACCTTTATGCAGAGCAGACATAGCATCAAAAGCACATTTGGAAACATTTACATCCAGACAAGGCAGCTAGTCAATCCAGAGGTATTGGGACCCAGTATGAGGTTTTGCGGCAGTCTGAGTTCTACTGGGGTATGGATGTAACTGAATACCATGAATGTTCTCATTAAAGTGGTAATGTTATCACCCTACAGCATACCTCGAAGACAAGAGGAGGGGGTAGAGTAGAGGGGATAAGGGTGCTTAATGAGGTCAGTGGGGATAGAGTCCAGCTGGGCTCCCCTGAACGCCCCTCCTTCCCTTAACAGAGAGGCACGTACCACCCGCTCGCAAGCACACATACGAACAGACAAAAACACACACACACACACACACACACCTTACCCCTCTCTAAGTAGGGCTGTCTCCAGGCAACAGTCTGCTTTTAGTGACTACATGCCTTATGCTAGCAGTAGTCACTGTTTGGTTCCTGTATATTTAGAACTGGTTAGGAAGGAGCAATGGGACTGAGTATAAAACTACTACAGCATATTGTATATTATTAAAGCTTCACTCAAACCTCGAGGTTTCACGTTCAAGGATTGAGTATTACGAATTACAGTAGCTATAATAGGACACTAAAGATACTTCAAGCACGAGACGGTAGCCTAATGGTTAGAGCGTCGGGCCAGTAACCGAAAGGTCGCTGGTTCGAATGCCCGAGCCGATGTGCCCTTGAGCAAGGCACTTAACCCTAATTTGCTCCAGGGGGACTGTACTACTATGGCTGGCCCTGTAGAACAATGTAGGCCGTCATTGTAAATAAGAATTTGTTCTAAACTGACTTGCCTAGATAAATAAAGGATAAATACATTTTTAAAAAATCTAAAGAAGTGCCAAGAGAAATAATCACCTTACTCCACACTATTCAGCTGCAATTGGTAAGCAGTGAATTTCATACTCAAGATGCTGCTGGCTACAAGCGTGTGTGTGTGTTTACGTGCAAGAGAGCATAACTTTCATTGCGACACAAGGACTGGCTGATAAAGGAATGACTCAAGCTCAAATTGTAACAATAGGTTACATTTCATTGAAGCTTTCTCAATCAACTTTCAATTTCAGTCAAAAATAGCCGGGTTTCAATGTTCTCTAGATCTTTCCAATCAAATGTCAAACATGTATGTATAATCTTCTCCATGAAAGCTAAATTGAGAAAATATAACTTGTATAACGATATCAAATTCACCTTTAACTGACTGTGGTAAATCCATTTAATACATTCAATGCCAACAAAGCATTCCCTGTCTGCACGTGCCAGTACAGTACAGTATCAGCACCATTCAGTAGAGAGTGATTCTACAGTCAGAGGCATCAGCTGCAGTGTTTTCCACAAGCACATGGAGTAACCAGACAACAATATAAAACATTTATTTTGACAAACAAGCTCTATTTTGGTGACCTCTGGAACATTCTAATGGTAGATTCTATTTTCAACCATCAGGAAATAACACTTCTACTGTGTTAGTTTCATAAGCTGTTGTACAATATGATATGATGATATTCCACAGGCTTCAAGCTTCCTCTTAAGAGGCATTTTCTCAGCTATCTGCAATACAGGTATGATTGATGGGCTTTGCTACACAGAAAGCAGCAGTTGACTACTCCATCGTCAATACTAACTAAAATCAGTAGACCTACAGTATATCAATATCTTTGAAAATACCATATGCAGTACCTTCGGAAACTATTCAGACCCCTTGACTTCTTCCACATTTTGTTACGTTACAGACTTATTCTAAAATGTATTAAATAAATATAAATCATCAGCAATCTACACACAATACCCCATAATGACAAAGCAAAAACAGGTTTTTAGAAATGTTTGCAAATGTATTAAAAAAATTGAGCTCAGGTGCATCCTGTTTCCATTGATCGTCCTTGAGATGTTTCTACAACTTGGAGTCCACCTGTGGTAAATTCAATTGATTGGACATGATTTGGAAAGGCACACATCTGTCTATATAAGGTCCCACAGTTGACAGTGCATGTCAGAGCAAAAACCAAGCCATGAGGTCAAAGGAATTGTCCGTAGAGCTCAGAGACATGATTGTGTCGAGGCACAGATCTGGGGAAGGGTACCAAAAAATGTCTGCAGCAGAGTATGTCCCCAAGAACACAGTGGCCTCCATCATTCTTAAATGGAAGAAGTTTGGAACCACCAAGTCTTCCTAGAGTTGGCTGCCCGGCCAAACTGAGCAATCGGGGGAGAAGAGACTTGGTCAGGGAGGTGACTAAGAACCCGATGGTCACTGACAGAGCTCCAGAGTTCCTCTGTGGAGATGGGAGAACCTTCCAGACGGACAACCATCTCTGCAGCACTCCACCAATCAGGCCTTTATGGTATAGTGGCCAGACAGAAGCCACTCCTCAGTAAAAAGCATGACAGCACGCTTAGTTTGCCAAAAGGCACATAAAGGACTCTGACCATTAGAAACAAGATTATCTGGTCTGATAAAACTAAGATTGAACTCCTTGGCATAAAATGCAAAGTGCCACGTCTGGAGGAAACCTGGCACCATCCCTACGGTGAAGCATGGTTGTGGCAGCATCATGCGGTGGGGATGTTTTTCAGCGGCAGGGACTGGTAGACTAGTCAGGATCGAGGCAAAGATGAACTGAGCAAAGTACAGAGAGATCCTTGACGAAAACCTGCTCCATAGTGCTCAGGACCTCAGACTGGGGTGAAGGTTCACCTTCCAACAGGACAACGACCCTAAGCACACAGCCAAGACAGGGCAGGAGTGGCTTCGGGACAAGTCTCTGAATGTCCTTAAGTGGCCCATCCAGAGCCCGAACTTGAACCCGATCTAACTTCTCTGGAGAGACCTGAAAATAGCCGTGCAGCAAAGCTCCCCAGCCAACCTGACAAAGCTTGAAAGGATCTGCAGAGAATGGGAGAAACTCCCCAAATACAGGTGTGCCAAGCTTGTATCACCATACCCAAGACTCAAGGCTGTAATCGCTGCCAAAGGTGCTTCAACAAAGTACTGAGTAAAGGGTCTGAATACTTAGGTAAATGTGATATTTCCATTTTTTTTTTTTTTTATAAATTAGCAACAAATTCTAAAAACCTGTTTTTGGGGTAGTGTGTATAGATTGATGGGGTAGTGTGTATAGATTGATGAGGGGCAAAAAACTATTTAATCAATTTTAGAATAAGGCTGTAACATAAAATGTGGAAAAAGTCAAGGGGTCTGAATATTTTCCGAAGGCACTATAAGTATCATTAGCTCTTAAAACAATTAAAATCAATTTTCTTTTATCATATTTTTGACCAGAGTGAGGCTCTCTCCACTAGCCTACCTGCAGTGAGGAGGATTCACCATCTTCATAGAGTGTTTTCATAATTTATCTGCAGATAATCGCCACAAAGCCTAACAAAGAACAGCTCTCTTATCGATGCTATTGACAAGTCACTCACTTTAACGTCACTGTCTGGCAAGTCCTGATTGACTTCATATCGAAAATACAAACGCAATCTTTAGTTTACATGTTCCGATACGATGCCATGAACATATAACTACGTTTGCAAGGATATATGGGATCTACTTTATTCAGTTCCTCAAACAAAGCACAGTAAGTAGCCAATGCGCCACCATTCCATGGCTGCATAGGATTAAAAAATTGGACGCTGCCCTTTTAGACAAATGTTTTTAAAAAAAAGATAGACATGGCTACAGTATGCTAGCCAAGACAAATGATAGATGTTTTTTTTTTTTTGCTTTTCTTTTTGCAGACTATCAACATTAGCCAGCATATTGCTAGTATGTTCACTAGTGAAGGTTTACTTTTGTAAATAACTTTCCCTAAAATAAATAAGCGCAGAGAGTAGATTGAATGCGCACTTCTTTTTGCTCTCAATAGCTCGTGCCAATCAAATGCTCAAATACAAATAGCATGACAATTACGAGTGGTCTTCAATGGTAGACTGCAACAGAACAGGTAATTATAGTACTGGAAGGCAAAAATTTACTGAAATGTTACTGGCCCACTGGCCCCAGTAAGACATCGTCAATGTCGGACCATGCACGCGGAAGAAAAAAACTAACTTATTTTATTTAACTAGGCAGTTAAGAACAAATTCTTATTTACAATGACGGCCTACCTACAGGGTCAGCCATAGTAGTACGGCGCACCTGGAGCAAATTAGGGTTAAGTGCCTTGCTCAAGGGCACAGACAGGTTTTCCACCTTGTCGGCTCGGGTATTCGAACCAGATTTCAACTCATCGTTGCCTCATTATATGGGACGTGCACACACCCAGGTACCGAGAGGTGTGACAGACAGCAGACTGTCGAACCAGCAGTCAATCCCTGTCATCACTCACTTTGTGACTGATAGGCGCCTGTCCTATCAATAGATCCGCTAGAAGGTGCATATTGATCATTCTAGCTGGAGAGGGCTCGGCAGACTTTTTTTGACTAGCGAATAGAAAAGCAGCCTAGTTAATTAAAGTTGAAAAAGTGCCCGGCTGAAAATGACTCTCCGGCGCTAGTGGAAAACACTGAGCTTTAGAGCTGCAGCTCAGCATATAGGCCTACAAATAATACTTGATCCATGAATGGACTATACAAAGCCAACACCAACAACTAGGCCTACTAGCTACCGCTACTGTGCACACCAGTGATACTTGGCTGATATAGTTATGTGTGATACAGTACCCATCTTATTCTCCGGAATATACTTAGTAGTGTGAAGCAGGGGTATTGGGGATAATATCTTGTCCATGAATCGCCCATCAAGACACCAATGGAAGGTTGCGCCAAACTCATTGGGATGTAGCCTATAGACCAAGCCTACTTCCAACAATAACAAAGCAGAGACTGAGTGTTCCTCAGACATTACTCTGGCACAGGCGACATATACACGTCAATCTGCTCAAAACCTCAGGGGGACTTTGCATTATGGTACGCACAAATATGAAATGTACTATGATCATCTGAAAAATGGTCAAGGTAACTCTATAAAAGGTGATTTTTGATCAAAGTTTGTTGTGCTTGGAGGACTTTCTCAACACCACTGGATTCTACTTTAAGTCAGAAAATAAGGGTGTGAGTAATATTCACATCCTAAACCTTCACACAGATGTTGAGCCAATATTAAACACTTTGAACAAAGAAATAATGGTCGCAGACAGCATATGCTGCTCCCAAGTGTTGCTGCTGCAATGTATTCTGTACTACAGTGTTCTGTACTGCGGTGTTCTGTACTGCGGTGTTCTGTACTGCGGTGTTCTGTACTGCGGTGTTCTGTACTATGGTGCAGGTTAAATGAAAGCACTTGGAAGCAGCATATGCTGTGCTTTCTTTATTCATGTGCCAGATAAGTAAAAATGTAGAGTAACAAAGTAATGAAGAGTACGCCTCAATTGCCTGTGAAAAATAATCAAAGCAGAAGCAGTCTGACATGGCTGTGTTCTGTTATATACTGTGTGTTATGTATGTATGTATGTATGTATGTATGTATGTATGTATGTATGTATGTATGTATATGCTGCTCATGCCATAGCCATGAACGGTTAATTATGCATTTAATAAGTCTTATGAAGCGGAGAGACTTGAGCCAAACAATTGCTGAACTAATATTGTGCAGCAGCACACCAATTGAGAAGTGACCTATTATGCATGTCAAATAAATTAACTCGTACCTAAGGTTCTTCTCTCAATGCTGTATCCTAATCAAATTCCCCTGCTTATCTTTTGGCCTGAGTAGACTGTTTCAAGATCTTCCAACCGGCTGAGACGCTAAACAAACTGACCCAGACTCCTAAGCAAATTAGAGGTCCAACTATTGTAGCCTATTAACATAATATTTATTCATTATGAAGCATTGTGTTTGCATTATTATTACATAAATGCTTCAAAATTCACAAAAAGTGACGTTAGCTGATAAAGTTCCTCAGAACAAAACGGGGCGAATTCTAATTATGCGAGTATTCCAGGTGAAACAAAATAGGGCCTGTAGAGGCTATAAGCTAGAAGATAAATATAAGGCTAATACTGCATTGAATTGATTACTTGCACTACGCAAGAAAAAGGCTGAAACAAATTAATTCCTCACATGGCGTATGCGTTTCCATCACGGACCATCACTTGCTTGCATTGGAGCCTTCTCTTAATATTGTAATGACATTCTTGAATAATATACTGCATGTGGCCTATTTGGAACTAGAATAAGGCGTAGACAGCATTCGCTTCTCATCAAGGGGATTGAACGGGTCTAATTAAATAACTGCTATAGGCCATGCATTCAAGGCTACTTGTTGCTGGTCATAAATGCAACAGCAAATAATGTTGCATATCTAAGAATAACAGACATTTTCTCAATTAAAAACTAAAAATGATGTAATAAAAAGTATTTTAAATGAGGTACAACATGGATATGTCTGGAATTTGACAAGAGCATCTGTCAGGTAGGCCTATAACACAGGATATAACCACTTAATCAATGGATTCAAGTTGGGATGTGAGCAATATAATAAGCAAGACGTTGATTTGACGAGGGAGAAAGATTCCGGGAAAATGGACAGGTGCCCAGAGGTAGGCTATGACATCTATACACGGAGTGTACAAAACATTGCTCTTTCCATGACAGACTGACTAGGTGAAAGCTATGATCCCTTATTGATGCCACCTGTTAAATCCACTTCTAATCAGTATAGATCAAGGTGAGGAGAAAGGTTAAAGAAGGATTTTTTTACGCTTGAGACATGGATTGCGTATGTGTGAAAATCATAGGGTGAATGGGCAAGACAATTTAAGTGCCTTTGGCACCTACTACCAGGGTATGGTAGTAGGTGCCAGGTGCACCGGTTTGAGTGTGTCAACAGTTTCCCTTGTATATCAAGAATGGTCCACCACCCAAAAGACATCCAGACAACTTGACACAACTGGCACTTGACACAACTGTGGTCAACATGTAGAGCCCATGACTCCATGAATCGAGGCTGTTCTGAGGGCAAAAGGGGGTTCAACTCAATATTAGGAAGGTGTTCCTATCGTTGTGTACACTGAGTGTATATATCAATATTAAACAGGATTATCTATTTAGAATGGAATTGATGGCAATAGTGCTTGCGAGTGGATGCTAATTCATATTAATCTATCATGGAGATACTGTATGTTAGGTTTATTATTACTGTAGAATAGACTGTTGCTGCAGTAAATTTACCTGTCACAAGAAAATATGTTTACCAGCTGATGAGATGCATTGTGAACTTCATACTGTACTATGCTCCATACTGAGATGTGCTGTCAGTCTCCACCCCCATCCCCACGGGCCACCAACGGCACGCTTTGGAACACCACCGCACTCTGTGGTGATTGGCTCGTGATTTGCTAGTGTCAAAGGAGGCCGAACCAATGAGAAAATCAGATTCTCCGGGAGAATTTCAACCAACGGCCTCCACACTCCCGACAAGAGTAGAGTAGCAGAATGACAATTCACAGGGATTTGAAGTGAAAGGCACTCACACATTCAGAATAGGTTATTTGTGGGTGCATTGTAAATCTGAAACAATCTCTGACATTTGTTGGGAGCTAATGTTAATTAGTTAGCTTAATTTCAGTTTATGTGACAAAAGCAAGTATAGTGTAGATAATCATTGTACCATCTAAACCGCTGTGAAATATATTTTCCATAAACAAAAATATTGTTTTTTCAGCTGGTTTTCAAAACCGAAAGTAAAAGACGCAAAAACAAAACTTAAGGGAAGTATAGAAATAGCACACATAGAACAGATCTACCGTTTCTTAGCCTTGCTTTCAATGAGAACGACAGATCTAATACACATTTCCATGTGAATTCGGTCGGGTCACCCAAAAAGTTACCTATTGCAGCTTTAAAACTCTGCACACTGAGCATGCAAAGTAGCATTTTCTAATTATGCTTTGGTTTCGCCCTTTTGACTGTCTTCAGAGCATCAGAGGTCGAAAGGGCGAAATGTTAGCTAAAAGTGAGCCTTTGCTAGAACCATGTGAGGGAATCTCATGGAATTTGGCCTGGTGGTCTTGTGAGTCCTGGCAGACCACTATCCTCTGACAAGTTCAAAACTACAAACCACATATCTTTACTCATGGAGTACTAAGAACGTGTTTCATCTGTCAGTGATAAATCTTGACCTTCTGTAGTATTGTCCTAATGTCAACTGTGACTCTGCAGTGCATGGTTTCCAACAGCTACTTTGCATTAGTAAAAAACAAGATATCCTTCTTAGTCCACCTTGGCCTAAAAGACTCTCCTAAGGGTGGAAACAGTGACTGGGCAGTTTACCTCAGACACCCATAGAACATCAATTAGCCTACACTATGGACTGAACACGGATCACCAACTTTTCAAGTTCAAACAACTTCAAGAGCCAGAAACAGCTAGGTCTAATCAACTCAGTCCTATTTCAGTTCAGAACTGACCACGTATGAAGCCAGAGAAAAGAGAAAGTGTTGCTCGGGTACCGAACAGGACCCAGGGAGCCAAAAGCTCCCCAGCCAGCCCCATCTCTCTCTGTGAAGGAGCAATTTGAGTCTCATTGATTTGGCTTCTTCCATGTTCCTCGTTTGAAACAGCCCATCTCCTACCTAAGCTGGTTAGGGGTTCCCTTATCTCTCTGTTACTCTCTGCACCCCATCCTCCTGCTTCACTTTCAGTGCTTTGGGGGAGCTGGGAGAGCTGCTGAGGGAAGGGGAAACAGGAGTTATTCACAGGCAACACAGGCACAGCAACACCAAGATCACACTGTAATTCGTACAGATTCAGTAACACAAACATATTGAATGACCATCCATAAAAGGTGCTAGCTTTGCACTTTATCATGGTACAGTTGATTTTTTTGTTATCTGTGGTAAAGTGGGAGGAGCCGTTCGTAGAGACAGAGAAAGATTTGCGAGAGGCAGGCCTAGAGCGAAAAACATTAGAAAGATGTTCAAGGCTATAAGTGCCAAGGTATTTTAGTGATAAAAATGTTTTTAGAATACTGGTCTATGACCTGCAAAAGTGTCTGTTTAAATGTAGCTAACCAGGAAATGATTCATTTGGATGAATATACTATGAAGTATTTCAGCCAGCAGTGATTTACTTGCATTGTGAAAGAATCAGCACTCATAGAACGTGTACATCCCTCAAATTGGAATTTACAAAAAATAAAGCATATTTTGTGTTGGGCTATATTTCCAAAGCTGATGGTGTAAAAAAAATGTTTTACCTTTATTTTACTAGGCAAGTCAGTTAAGAACAAATTCTTATTTTCAATGACGGCCTAGGAACAGTGGGTTAACTGCCTTGTTCAGGGGCAGAACGACAGATTTTTACCATGTCAGCTCGGGGATTCGATCCAGCAACCTTTCGGTTACCGGCCCAACAATCTAACCACTCAGCTACCTGCCGTTAATGCTGTATGCATTTCTCCTGCATTTTCATAGGCACACACTGTGGAATTTGGGGGAGTGCTCTGCAGAAGCTGATGCGCCCACCTCCCAAGCGTAAAGCTACACACCTCCTGTGGTGTCTGGGCTCACACAATCACAGGCACCAACTACACAGATGAGCTATATCAAATTATGTCTGTCAAATTATGCCTAAGCAATGTCACGAACACAAGCTGCCTATTATTATTATTAATTTGTGTGTCATAAACCTAGTCAGTAATGATGTTTTACCCTTGTTGCATTAACTGTGTTACAGCTAATTAGACTGCATGCTGAGCCAAGTAGACTCAGTACAATCATTGGGCTACTATGCACTGGACTGGCCAGGCCTGTAAAAGTATTAAAAAAAACAGCAGCTGAAAGAAAGTTTTAGAGAAAACTCTGAAGAGCATAGTGTGATACCAAATAACAGATAACCATCAAAAGATATGAAGAGGGTGTATGACATTTTCAAATCAAATAGAAGAAGCTTATACGCATCGGTGTCTTAATCTCCGCTTACACTAGTGTTCCAAACCATTGCTACTTGTCAGCATAACACACTGTCATACCAGTATGGAAAGGAAACAAACAAGGACTTATACCATAAAAAGGTTGTAAGTGATCCTACAGAAATATGATTGTGATTTAGGCCTATTGAAGCGGTCACCAGTTCACCTGTCCTGGAGTTTTATTTTGCTTGTTACTTTGGTGCAAGACGTACTCAGACAGCATAAGTTACTATATAGCGTAGAGGAGAAAATAAGACCTCTTTTATTTGTGCCGTGGCGAACACGAGTTGGAGTTTAAGTACTGCCAACAACACCCGACAGTAGCACCCTATTGTAACTAGGTGTACAGCTGTAATATCCTCTCCATTACAAACCAAAAAGAGTTGCTTATCTACGTAGCTACTGGTACTAGCTACCAGTTCAAACGGCATGATCAACACTGGCACTTTCAAATTATGCATTTAAAATCAGTCCTAGTTATAAGCATGTTTTGCCAGTGTTTGTCACAGTAGTTCATGACCCATTTTAAAATTGTAGTAATCACATACAAATTACAGAATTGGTCAGTCTGACATACATTTTTTTATAGTTTAAATGCAAAATTTGCATTTTTTTTCCTAAAATATTCCCTTGCTTACCCATGATGTTGCACAACGATTGAAGTCAATAAGTCATTGTTTTGGTCAAAGTATGATATACACTACTCATTAAGGGAACACTTAAACAACACAATGTAACTCCAAGTCAATCACACTTCTGTGAAATCAAACTGTCCACTTAGGAAGCAACACTGATTGACAATCAATTTCACATGCTGTTGTGCAAATGGAATAGACAACAGGTGGAAATTATAGGTAATTAGCAAGACACCCCCAATAAAGGAGTGGTTCTACAGGTGGTGACCACAGACCACTTCTCAGTTCCTATGCTTCCTGGCTGATGTTTTGGTCACTTTTGAATGCTGGCGGTGCTTTCACTCTAGTGGTAGCATGAGATGGAGTCTACAACCCACACAAGTGGCTCAGGTAGTGCAGCTCATCCAGGATGGCACATCAATGCGAGCTGTGGCAAGGAGGAGCAGGAGGAGCACTGCCAGAGCCCTGCAAAATGACCTCCAGCAGGCCACAAATGTGCATGTGTCTGCTCAAACGGTCAGAAACAGACTCCATGAGGGTGGTATGAGGGCCCAACGTCCACAGGTGGGGGTTGTGCTTACAGCCCAACACCGTGCAGGACGTTTGGCATTTGCCAGAGAACACCAAGATTGGCAAATTCGCCACTGGCGCCCTGTGCTCTTCACAGATGAAAGCAGGTTCACACTGAGCACATGTGACAGACGTGACAGAGTCTGGAGACGCCGTGGAGAACGTTCTGCTGCCTGCAACATCCTCCAGCATGACCGGTTTGGCGGTGGGTCAGTCATGGTGTGGGGTGGCATTTCTTTGGGGGGCCGCACAGCCCTCCATGTGCTCGCCAGAGGTAGCCTGACTGCCATTAGGTACCGAGATGAGATCCTCAGACCCCTTGTGAGACCATATGCTGGTGCGGTTGGCCATGGGTTCCTCCTAATGCAAGACAATGCTAGACCTCATGTGGCTGGAGTGTGTCAGCAGTTCCTTCAAGAGGAAGGTATTGATGCTATGGACTGGCCCGCCCGTTCCCCAGACCTGAATCCAATTGAGCACATCTGGGACATCATGTCTCGCTCCACCCACCAACGCCACGTTGAACCACAGACTGTCCAGGAGTTGGCGGATGCTTTAGTCCAGGTCTGGGAGGAGATCCCTCAGGAGACCATCCGCCACCTCATCAGGAGCATGCCCAGGCGTTGTAGGGAGGTCATACAGGCACGTGGAGTCCACACACACTACTGAGCCTCATTTTGACTTGTTTTAAGGACATTACATCAAAGTTGGATCAGCCTGTAGTGTGGTTTTCCACTTTACTTTTGAGTGTGACTCCAAATCCAGACCTCCATGGGTAGATACATTTGATTTCCATTGATAATTTCTGTGTGATTTTTTTGTCAGCACATTCAACTATGTAAAGAAAAAAGTATTTAATAAGATTATTTCATTCATTCAGATCTAGGATGTGTTATTTTAGTGTTCCCTTTATTGTTTTGAGCAGTGTATTTGGGCTTGGGAAATTCTAATATTTCCGGTGTCAATGCCGTGTTTCCCCTATGAGATGACATGCTAATACTTTTCTTTTCAGAGCTAGGTTTTATTTGAATGTTATTGCATATTGAAACGCCTGAAAAGTTCTACCTCTCACGAATCGGGACTGAGCCAAGACAAACGGCTTAACACCATAGCCAGCCGCCTACACGTGGTCACCTGAGCCATGGAGCAAATTCAAATATGAGGTGCAAATGTTTGTTTTAGTTTCATTAATTTATTTAGTTAGTCTGTATAAATATATTTAAAAAAAATATATATATATTAAATGGTAAGATTGTGTGTGATATGCTTGCATTTTGGAACCACGCAACCCCATGAGACTAATGGTTTGACCACGCTCCACTGCTTTGATTGGTGCAGCTAGAAACCACAAGTGTCTATCCTTTAATGAAAAGAAACCTGTGAAAGAAAATGAGACTACCTTGTTTACCTATTTTGTTGTGCTGTTACATTTGTATTGGTATTGTTTCGTGTCCGATGTGCCCAGGGTGTTGTTACATATCACTAGCAGCGTGCATCATGAGCAAAGTCATTGTAGCCCATCAATTCACTTCCACTAGCTGTAAGATCCATTGCATGAGCACGGGCTGACTTGGTATTGCTGTAGCGCAGCCGAATAGCATGCCAGCATCCTACCAAAGGTTGCACCGTGTCCATTATAATGTAGAAAAATGTAATTAGCGCAAACCATTCCATAGTTAGGCTATTTATTTTACCGGAGCTTAATCTTATTATTTCGATTTCTATGGTGGATTCGCGGTCGCAATTTATGAAGATGACAAAACTTTGGAGATAACAATAGATGGCAAAGTCAAAAATACTGGTTTCTCCTATCCATCTGTGGCAAAGTTATGACAAATCCAGCTCCAGAACCAGCCATAGCATAGCCAGTTGGCTAAACTTTTGAATATGGTTCAGTAAAAAAAGAAAAACTGCAACAACAGATAACTCTTGCTACCTTGATGAGGTTAGCATGCTAGCTACACTGCTGTCAGTGCTTTACTGGTTATTTCTCCACTGAACATGAAAATCACCACAACGTGAATAGGACGATGCTGAACTCCCAACACTGGCTGACATTTGAATCAATCTATGCAATTGAACCAAAGAGTGCATTGCATGAACATGTCAGACTGACTAGGAGGTTAGTTAGTTACGGTAACAAGAGTCATTTGAATCCCATTCATTGTACGGCTGGGAGATGAACTCTATCATCTCTTTTTACTCATTTCTACATACTTACTTTTATAGCTTTTATGGCAGACTTGGTAATATTGGTCATTTTCGCCTTGGAGATTGGAGGCTTGTACTCATTCAACGAGTAGAGCTGAAAGACAAAAAGCGATGGAAACAAACAGTTTAAACACCTTTTAAATTGAATGCCCAACTGTTAAATAAGACAAGATAAAACAAGACTTAAGAGGAATGGTACGATTCCAGGCTGCATCACAAGCTGGCCGTGATTGGGAGTCCCATAGGGCGGCGCACAATTGGTCCAGCGTCGTCCGGGTTTGGCCATCATTGTAAATAAGAACTTGTTCTTAACTGACTTGTCTAGTTAAATAAAGGTTACTTATTTTATTTTTTTAAAGGCTACATAGGCCAGGGAAAGGGTGTAGTCAAAAAAGTGTTTGAAGACACTTGGGACTGTCTTTATAAAAATCCAAGCATTAGCCTCCAGTTAACTATTTTACTTATTTTTATCGATGGCTGAAAAAGTAGTTAGTGTATTGGCCATGATGCTGATCTTTTAAATTGCTGTATGTTGTCGACGGTATCTGATTTCATGCTTCATGTTATGTAATTCTACACAGGCACACCATGTCATGTGGCCACATTCCCCATTTGTAAGCGATTTAAACAAAATTAGTTTAGTGATGCATTATTACTACAGATATCATATCTAGATGAGTGAATGACTGCATATCACCTACTATATCTATGGGGACTCGTTCTGGTTTACGAATATTGACTGTTATTGTTTGGCTTCAGCAACAACCGGGCCACAACGAATGCTTGACATTGACACATTTGGCAAACTGAACTAAAGAACAGACCCAGAGGCAAAGTCTAGCACATTTCTACCAACCTCACTTATTTTGGAAGATAGAAATCATCTAACTAACTAGCTGATCAGTAAACCCATATTGCCCTTGTTAACTGAAGTCAAACCAATGCCTCGACCACTGACTTGGCTGGAAACTATTGGGGCAACTGGAGCTCGCCAAAAAAAATACTTAGAACAAAATACAATAGCTTGATAGTATACTATTTTAGTTATCTACAAAGTAATACAAAAATCAGTGATTGGTTTACTGCATTAGTTAATGGGTTAGCTAACTGGACACCACGCGAAAACATAACATCTAACTAGCTCACGTTTTACCAGGCCTCGCTAGCTACAGCCTGGCTAGCATTGTTAGCTAGCTAGCCAACTAACCTTTCCAGTTGACTGTGATTACTAAGACATGCCTAACTAACCAGCTAGTTAACGAGAAGCTAACAAGTTGCCTAGGTAAATTAGGGTGGCGTGGTTAGCGACAGGGGTTGTTTGGATTTCGAAGTTGTTCAATTGAGTTGACTAGTTAAGGTTACAGTGGGCTAACTAAATTAGCTAGCTGGTTGAACATCCGCAGGATGCCAATCTAGTTCGCTACAGTTCACGGAGTTAAGGTCCGTATTGGTGACTGAATTACAGTATAGTAGCGCTTACATGAAGAAGTACTAAGTGGGTGATCAAAACCGTGTGTACTGAAAGGATGCGGCCTTTTGAGTCTAGCTGCCCTTCTCCCCCTTTCTGCTTGACGCTAGCTAACGTTAATTTCACTAAAATTACACTTGCACTGAAAATTGTGTGGAGGAGGGGGGTGGGGGGGGGATCATACAAACCTCGCCGTTGAATGCTTTGACAGCCTCCATGGTGTAGAAGGTGGGTCTCGTCGTAAGCTGTAAAACGTTGTATATTGTTGTCCTCAACAACCGGTGTGATGCATGCTCTACGTTAGCTTGGTGAGATGGAGGAGATTGCCAATATGGCGCACAAACCCCCACTGAAATCCCACCAGCAGTACAGAGACCAGCGACGCCAAGAGTCACAATGTCGTTGCAGGTCTAATGGAAGTAGCTAACTGGCGACGACTCGTGGTCAAAAAACACCCCTAGTATATTCTTAAAAGCATCCTGTCTGAAGAGGAAAATTCGTAAATGCAGATATTTATAATGCAGAGCATTTAAACTTTATTACTCGTTCGATGCAGTCAGTTAATTAGAATTGACCAATTAAAAAGGCAATATATCTGTACACACTTTAAACCTATGTACAATGACTTTATTTACAATGCTAAAACAAAATGTTAAATATTTACCACAGCTAAGTCATATACATTACAATTCAGGATGTATTGTTGCAAGCATTACAAAATGTAATGCTTGCATAAGAACGTCTCCATAAAAGTAGCAGGGTCTGAATGTAACAGCTATCACATACAGCAATGTTGAATGATAAAATGTATCTAGGCAAACCACAGAAATATCATGATTCAAATGTAACCAAGTCAGTTTTAAAAGATTACATACTGTACATTTCAAGGCAGTACTAGTGCATGTCTGTTGAACTGTTTGAAAATAAAACCTTGTCCTATGGGCAACCGATCATGTTGTAATATAACAAACACTTGTGGAAATTCGTTTTCAAAGAGATGGACACATCTACCTAATGTTCCATCACTCACTACTTGAGATAACACAAATGTAAGCGTACACAAATACTGTACACATCACGACAGAGAGAGAAAAAAAAAAAACAGTAAACTGTTACATCTCTAAACCTAAAATGATCAATGACAACAAACAATATAAAACCATACAATTTCATCCAATCAACCAAATGTTTGCATCAACGCCAACTTTAAAAATAAGACACTTTCCTCTTATCATGATTCCACTTAGTGGAGAGTCAACTGAGCTGCTTCCTATTGTATGTAGTTAGATAAAAATGCAGGCTGTGTCAAACTGTACTTAGGGGTAGAAGCAACAAAGTAAATGTAAATCATAGAAAATTTTTAAAAAAAATCGGTCTTCCTCAATTTAGTATGATATGTTACGTTTCATATGGTATATATTAAATTTGTGGCTGCCCATCAATTTCATATGATATGTTAGAATTACAATTCGTATGATATTTTACGAATTGTAATTCATTGTGGCAAACGTTAGCTAGGTGGCTAATGCTAAAATTAGCTAGGTTAAGAGTCAAGGTTAGGAGTTAGTTGAAAGTGTTCGCTAACATGCTTAGTAGTTGTAAAGTAGCAAGTAGTTTAAAAGTTGCTATTTAGCTAAAATGCTAAAGTTGTCTTTGGTGTGATTTGAAGATGCAACCTTTGGGTTGCTAACCGTTCTCGTTATACGCCCACTCATCCATGATCCACCCCGACAAACCACCCTCCTTTCATTTTTGTCTTAAGTAACATCATGCTAATTTGAGTTCACTATGTTACGTCTAGTCTATGAGACCAGGCTGCCTGTGTACAATCCTTAGTGCTACTGGGTTATGGGTAGACAATAATGGCAGTGAGTCTTATAAAAGATCTGAGTTATAGTTACCCCTAGGCACATTAACACAATCAGCTCATCCATCCCAAGTCTTAACCATAAGCATTAGTGGGGGAAACTCAAAACTGACCTTAGATCAGTGTTTAGGAGCAACGTCATCCTACTCCATTATAAACTGGTCTCTACAAAGGGGACAGCAATGGCATTGGCTGCTGCTGCGGAGGGCTCTACCTCTGCTGCCACCTTGTGTCCATGCTTGAGACAGATCTCCTGGAGCAGAGGTGTATTGACTTCTTTCCATTCCCTGAATCTGGATGAGGTGGG
This sequence comes from Thymallus thymallus, assembly GCA_023634145.1. Classification (NCBI taxonomy): domain Eukaryota; kingdom Metazoa; phylum Chordata; class Actinopteri; order Salmoniformes; family Salmonidae; genus Thymallus; species Thymallus thymallus. The sequence continues at coordinate 23,149,820 of CM042405.1, read as the reverse complement.
TTCTGACAGCAACTGCTCCAAGGTCAACAGGTCTGCCTCCTTTGCCTAAATCAAAGGGGAAGAGAGAAAGAGTGTAACTATGCTCAAGGGTCTCAATACTATTCAAAATGATGCCTAAACAACACATACTATTTGTACATAGAAAACAAGGACATAAATGTGATACTGCCACCTATGTGGTGATAAACTGATAAAAAACAAAAGCATATGATAATTCTAGTCAAGTTGGCAGATGTACCTTAAGCGTGCTGTTGAGGGTCCTGACGAGGTGCAGTTTCTCGTTCATGTCCTGGTTTTTGCATCTCTTTATAAAGGAGGTTCTGAAGTCCCTTTTGGTGGATGGTTTGTGGTCTCCTATGGGAGAGAGGCTGGCCTGCTTGATGTGGATGTACAGTTTCTCCATCTCATCAGACTTGGCTTCATGGTTCACTGCAAGAACAATACAATGGAAATGTATGTTTCTGCAGAAAAATATTTACAGTTGAAGTCGGAAGTTTACATACACTTAGGTTGAAGTAATTAAAACTTGTTTTTCAAACTCTCCACAGATTTCATGTTAACAAACTATCTCTTTGGCAAGTCGGTTAGGACATCTACCTTGTGCATGACAAGTAATTCTTCCAACAATTGTTTACAGAAAGATTATTTCACTTATACTTCACTATATCACAATTCCAGTGGGTCAGAAGTTTACATACACTAAGTTGACTGTGCCCTTAAACAGCTTGGAAAATTCCAGAAAATTATGTCATGGCTTAAAGAAGCTTCTGATAGGCTAATTGACATCGTTTGCTCAACATCATGGGAAAATCAAAAGAAATCAGCCAAAACCTCAAAAAAAAAAAGAAAATAGACCTCCACAAGTCTGGTTCATCCTTGGGAGCAATTTCCAAATGCCTGAAGGTACCACGTTCATCTGTACAAACAATAGTTCGCAAGTATAAACACAATGGGACCACGCTACCGTCATACCGTTCAGGAAGGAGACACGTTCTGTTTTTATTTATTTAACCTTTATTTTACTAGGCAAGTCAGTTAAGAACAAATTCTTATTTACAATGACGGCCTAGGAACAGTGGGTTAACTGCCTTGTTCAGGGGCAGAACGACAGATTTTTACCTTGTCAGCTCAGAGATTCGATCTGGCAACCTTTCAGTTACAGGCCCAACACTCTAACCACTAGGCTAGTACTTTGGCTAGTACTTTGGTGCGAAAAGTGCAAAACAATCCCAGAACATCAAAAGGACCTTGTGAAGATGCTGGAGGAAACAGGTACAAAAGTATCTAAAACGAGTCCTATATCGACATAACCTGAAAGGCCGCTCAGCAAGGAAGAAGCCACTGCTCCAAAACCGCAATAAAAAAAGCCAGACTACAGTTTGCAACTGCACATGGGGACAAAGATTGTACTTTTTGGAGAAATGTCCTCTGGTCTGATGAAACAAATATAGAACGGTTTGGCCATAATGACCATCGTTATGTTTGGAGGAAAAAGGGGGAGGCTTGCAAGCCGAAGAACACCATCCCAACCATGAAGTACGGGGGTGGCAGCATCATGTTGTGGGGGTGCTTTGCTGCAGGAGGGACTGGCGCACTTCACAAAATAAATGGCATCATGAGGAAGGAAAATTATGTGGATATAATGAAGCAACATCTCAAGACATCAGTCAGGAAGTTAAAGCTTGGTCGCAAATTGGTCTTCCAAAGTTGTGGCAAAATGGCTTAAGGACAACAAAGTCAAGGTATGGGAGTGGCCATCACAAAGCCCTGACCTCAATCCTATAGAAAATCTGTGGGCAGAACTGAAAAAGTGTGTGCGAGCAAGGAGGTCTACAAACCTGACTCAGTTACACCAGTTCTGTCAGCAGGAATGGGCCAAAACTCACCCAACTTATTGTGGGAAGCTTGTTGAAGGCTACCCGAAACGTTTGACCCAAGTTAAACAATTTACAGGCAATACTACCAAATACTAATTGAGTGTATGTAAACTTCTGACCCACTGGGAATGTGATGAAAGAAATAAAAGCTGAAACAAATCATTCTCTCTACTATTATTCTGACATTTCACATTCTTAAAATAATGTGGTGATCCTAACTGACCTAAGACAGGGCATTTTTACTAGGACTAAATGTCAGGAATGATGAAAAACTGAATTTAAATGTATTTGGCTAAGGTATATGTAAACTTCTGACTTCAACTGTATGTGTTTACTACTTCACAAAAATGACTTGGCTTTAAGATAAAAGTATGGCAAGGTTTCCTTACACAAAACTGGTTAAACAGAATATTGAGCTCATTGACAGGATTTAAATAGTGTTGACTATAACTCGGTTTCGTTTAATATTTATTTAATATTGGTTGACTGACAGTTATGAGACAATGTATGTTAGCCAAAACTGTGAAAACAGGATGAAGACTAGGATATTTTGGTATTCAAATCTGTTGAACAAAAATTCTAGGCCAGGGCAGGATGTGCAGGCAGACAGGCAAACTAACATCGTCTGATTAACACATCTACTTACTTTCATCCCCAATGTGCTGCCAAAGACAGAAGCTGTGACATTACACAATCTGAGACAACAGGAAGTGTGGTCTACTTACACTTCTCCTATCCACAGGTCTGATCACATAAGAACTAAAGGCATCCAGAGAGCACAAAATGAATTTTCCTTCACAATTTGTATTGTAATTAATATGTTCCCCTTATTTAAGTCAACAGTTGTTATGAAAAAAAAAAAAGCATTCTCACCATCTTCTGTCCCTATTCCTAACACAGCCACCTCCTCTGTCTGCTCCCTGGGGTTAAAGTCCTCCTCCCTGGCTGTGCTCCCTGGGGAGTCCTGGTAAAATGAAGCCTCCTGGTGGTGCTGTAGGAGCTCCTCATTCTCCTGATGCTGTGGGGGCCGATGTGTGTGGACTTGCACAGAGCACACCACCGTTTCCCCGACAACAGGAGAGGCCTGCGAGACCAGGTCCAGCCATGACTTACGATGCTTGGCCAGAGAGGACACAGAACTCTGTGATGTCATCGTGCTGACAGGGGAGGAGAAGGAGCCATTGGTCTCGCTGGGAGGTGGGGAGGAGTAGGGGGGGAGGGTATCCTGAGAGAGAGGAACATAAAGGGTTCATCAGGGTTTAACACGCAACACTTTGCAAAAATACAATGTACAGTTGGAGTCGGAAGTGTACATACACCTTAACCAAATACATTTAAACTCAGTTTTTCTCAATTCCTGACATTTAATCCTAGTAAAAATGCCCTGTCTTAGGTCAGTTAGGATCACCACTTTATTTTAAGAATGTGAAATGTCAGAATAATAGTAGAGAGAATGATTTGTTTCAGCTTTTATTTCTTTCATCACATTCCCAGTGGGTCAAAAGTTTACATACACTCAATTAGTATTTGGTAGCATTGCCTTTAAATTGTTTAACTTGGGTCAAATGTTTCAGATAGCCTTCCACAAGCTTCCCACAATAAATTGGGTGAATGTTTCCTGACAGAACTGGTGTAACTGAGTCAGGTTTGTAGGCCTCCATGCTCGCACACACTTTTTCAGTTCTGCCCACATATTTTCTATAGGATTGAGGTCAGGGCTTTGTGATGGCCACTCCAATACCTTGATTTTGTTGTCCTTAAGCCATTTCACCACAACTTTGGAAGTATGTTTGGGGTCATTGTCCATTTGGAAGACCCATTTGCCACCAGGCTTTAAATTCCTGACTGATGTCTTCAAATGTTGCTTCAATATATCCACATAATTATCCTTCCTCATGATGCCATCTATTTTGTGACGTGCACCAGTCCCTCCTGCAGCAAAGCACCCCCACAACATGATGCTGCCACCACGTGCTTCACGGTTGGGATGGTGTTCTTCGGCTTGCAAGCCTCCCCCTTTTACCTCCAGTTGCAAACCATACAGTCGTGGCCAAAAGTTGAGAATGACACAAGTATTGGTCTCCACAAAGTTTGCTGCCTCAGTGTTGATGATGGCAATTTGCATATACTCCAGAATGTCATGAAGAGTGATCAGATGAATTGCAATTAAAATGCCATGAAAATGAACTTAATCCCCCAAAAACATTTCCACTGCATTTCAGCCCTGCCACAAAAGGACCAGCTGCCATCATGTCAGTGATTGTCTCGTTAACACAGGTGTAAGTGTTGATGAGGACAAGGCTGGAGATCACTCTGTCATGCTGATTGAGTCAGAATAACAGACTGGAAGCTTTAAAAGGAGGGTGGTGCTTGAAATCATTGTTCTTCCTCTGTCAACCATGGTTACCTGCAAGGAAACACACACTGTCATCATTGCTTTGCACAAAAAGGGCTTCACAGGCAAGAATATTGCTGCTGGTGAGATTGCACCCAACTCAACCATTTATCGGATCATCAAGAACTTCAAGGAGAGAGGTTCAATTGTTGTGAAGAAGGCATCAGGGCGCCCAAGAAAGTCCAACAAGCGCCAGGACAGTCTCCTAAAGCGGGATCGGGGCACCACCAGTGCAGAGCTTGCTCAGGAATGGCAGCAGGCAGGTGTGAGTGCATCTGCACGCAGTGAGGCCAAGACTTGGAGGATGGCCTGGTGTCAAGAAGGGCAGCAAAGAAGTCACTTCTCTCCAGGAAAAACATCAGGGACAGACTGATATTCTGCAAAAGGTACAGAGATTGGACTGCTGAGGACTGGGGTAGAGTCATTTTCTCTGATGAATCCCCTTTCCGATTGTTTGGGCCATCCGGAAAACACCTTGTCCGGAGAAGACAAGGTGAGCGCTACCATCAGTCCTGTGTCATGCCAGCAGTAAAGCATCCTCAGACCATTCATGTGTGAGGTTGCTTCTCAGCCAAGGGAGTGGGCTCACTCACAATTTTGCCTAAGAATAAAGAATGGTACCAACACATCCACTGAGAGCAACTTCTCCCAACCATCCAAGAACAGTTTGGTGACGACCAATGCCCTTTCCAGCATGCTGGAGCACCTTGCCATAAGGAAAAAGTGATAACTAAGTGGCTCTGGGAACAAAACATAGACATTTTGGGTCCATGGACAGGAAACTCCCCAGATCTTAATCACATTGAGAACTTGTGGTCAATCCTCAAGAGGCGGTGGACAAACAAAACCCCACAACTTCTAACAAACTCCAAGCATTGATAATGCAAAAATGGCCTGCCATAAGTCAGGATGTGGCCCAGAAGTTAATTGACAACATTGCAGAAGTCTTGAAAAAGTAGGGTCAACACTCTTTGCATAAACTGAATGCCATTGTCAATGAAAGCCTTTGACACTTATGGAATACTTGTAATTATACTTCAGTGTACCATAGTAACTACTGACAAAGATCTAAGAGCACTGAAGCAGCAAACTTTGTAGAGACCAATACTTGTGTCATTCTCAAAACCTTTGGCCACGACTGTAGTCTGGCTTTTTTATGGCGGTTTTGGAGCAGTGGCTTCTTCCTTGCTGAGCGGCCTTTCAGGTTATGTCAATATAGCACTTGTTTTACTGTGGATATAGATACTTTTGTACCTATTTCCTCCAGCATCTTCACAAGGTCCTTTGCTGTTGTTCTGGGATTGATTTGCACGTTTTCGCACCAAGGTACGTTCATCTCTAGGAGACAGAACGTGTCTCCTTCCTGAGCGGTATGACGGCTGCGTGGTCTCATGGTGTTTATACTATTGTTTGTACAGATGAACGTGGTACCTTCCGGCGTTTTGAAATTGCTCCCAAGAATGAACCAGACTTGTGGAGGTCTATAATTTCTTTTCTGAGGTCTTGGCTGATTTATTTTGATTGTTGGATGAATTACTTGTGTCATGCACAAAGTAGATATCCTAACCGACTTGCAAAAACGATAGTTTGTTAACATGAAATCTGTGGAGTGCTTGAAAAATGAGTTTTAATGACTTCAACCTAAGTGTATGTAAACTTACGACTTCAAATGTATGTCAGTGTAACTAGGGCCCAGAGGTTTTCTTGGTCAGGTCCCACGGTTAGGAAAAAAAAACTTCTGGCCTTAATTACCAGAGCCTACTCGGCTGCTCAGTGCTTACTGACCTGATGTCCACTGCCAGGTGGACCATCCACAGAGCCCTGGTTCATCTGCTCAGAGTATGGGGGGGGGGGGGGCCTCCGTCATCTCAGCCTCCTCGTGATCACTCGCCTCACTGTAGCACTCTGGACACAGAGTCAAAATGCCATTAGGCTACATACTTGACAAACAACAATCAGCAGTGATACTGAAGCAATAGTAGTAAAGAACCGAATGAGTTAATTGGTGGAATGGACCACAGCTGATAAATTATTGATCAACATAAAGGCTTACCAGCAGTGTTGCTCTCTGTTGGTTCGTATTGTATTGAAGAAAGCCCAAGCTTATTCAACCATCTGAAACAGACAAACAGAGAGACTGTCACATTCCTCACTGTGTTTCTATGATGACACTCTAACATGACAATCTTTTCATGTGACTTACACGTTCATCTCCTCGTAGGTATCAGCTGCAAAGTAAAAAATCATAACTTGTGGGTGACATGCTTTGATGGCACTGCAAGAGACAGAGAGAGGAGAGAACACAAATCACAAACTGTGCTCAGGAAGTTACACATTCACGAGCCCTATAACTTCCTGTGATTGTGAGAGGTACAATTGAAGTCGTAAGTTTACATACACTTAGGTTGAAGTAATTAAAACTCATTTTTCAAGCACTCCACAGATTTCATGCTAACAAACTATTGTTTTTGCAAGTCGGTTAGGATATCTACTTTGTGCATGACAAGTAATTCTTCCAACAATTGTTTACAGAAAGATTATTTCAATATCACAATTCCAGTGGGTCAGAAGTTTACATACACTAAGTTGACTGTGCCTTTAAACAGCTTGGAAAATTGTAGAAAATTGGAGGTGTACTTGTGGATGTATTTCAAAGCCTACCTTCAAACTCAGTGCCTCTTTGCTTGACATCATGGGAAAATCAAAAGAAATCAGCCAAGACTTTAGGAAAAAATGTGTAGACCTCCACAAGTCTGGTTCATCCTTGGGTGCAATTTCCAAATGCCTGCAGGTACCATGTTCATCTGTACAAACAATAGTACGCAAGTATAAACACCATGGGACCGCACAGCCGTCATACCGCTCAGGAAGGAGATGCGTTCTGTCTCCTAGAGATGAACGTACTTTGGTGCAAAAAGTGCAAATCAATCGCAGAACAACAGCAAAGGACCTTGTGAAGATGCTGGAGGAAACAGGTAAAAAAAGTTTCTATATCCACAGTAAAACGAGTCCTATATCGACATAACCTGAAAGGCCGCTCAGCAAGGAAGAAGCCACTGCTCCAAAACCGCCATAAAAATACAAACTTTCTGTTTGCAACTGCACATGGGGACAAACGTTTTGGAGAAATGTCCTCTGGTCTGATGAAACAAAAATAGAACTGTTTGGCCATAATGACCATCGTTATGTTTTGAGGAAAAAGGGGGAGGCTTGCAAGCCAAAGAACACCATCCCAACCGTCAAGCACGGGGGTGGCAGCATCATGTTGTGGGGGTGCTTTGCTGCAGGAGGGACTGTTGCACTTCACAAAATAGATGGCATCATGAGGAAGGAAAATTATGTGGATATATTGAAGCAACATCTCAAGACATCAGTCAGGTTATAGCTTGGTCGCAAATGGGTCTTCCAAATGGACAATGACCTCAAACATACTTCCAAAGTTGTGGCAAAATGGCTTAAGGACAACAAAGTCAAGGTATTGGAGTGGCCATCATAAAGCCCTGACCTCAATCCTATAAAAAATGTGGGCAGAACTGAAAAAGCATGTGCGAGCAAGGAGGCCTACAAACCTGACTCAGTTACACCAGTTCTGTCAGGTGTAATGGGACAAAACTCACCCAACCTATGGTGGGAAGCTTGTGGAAGGCTACCCGAAACATTTGACCCAAGTTAAACAATTTAAAGGCAATGCTACCAAATACTAATTGACTGTATGTAAACTTCTGGCTCACTGGGAATGTGATGAAAGAAATAAAAGATTAAATAAATCACTCTCTACTATTATTCTGACATTTCACATTCTTAAAATAACATGGTGATCCTAACTGACCTAAAACAGGGAATTTTTTACTAGGATTAAATGTCAGGAATTGTGAAAAACTGAGTTTAAATGTATTTGGCTAAGGTGTATGTAAACTTACAACTTCAACTGTAAGTGTTCTTGTCAAATTGAAAAAGTGCCAGTAAATGGTCAGTGATTACCTGGAATATGGATATATTGACTGGTTTTACACCAACAGTAACATGATTTAGTGAAATAAGAAACAAATTACTTACTATTTTTTCTTGCACTCCAGTGCTCTGTCAATGATGAAGTCAGTCAGGTTAATGTATCCCTCTGCCTTCTCTGCCTGAAAATAATATAGGATTGACAGATTCTTAGCATTAAAGGGATTGGCATTTCATTATTCAACCTTTTATCAGTTTCTAGTCCCTCAAATTAGTTGACTCATAGGCTTAATTCCCCCATCATGCCAGTAATCATGCCTCTGTAGAATAAACTGACACACTGACACTTCCAGCTTCAGGAAACACCATGTCAAACGGACTAATTTCTAGCAGTGACGAGAGGTAGCGGAAGCAGTGATAGGATGACTCAGCATAGAGGGTTAAGTGGCGAGTGTTACTCACCAGCTGAGTAGTGTACCAGTACAGGGAAGTCTTCTTCAGCACAAACCAGTACTTCTTCCATTTGAAGCCCAGGAAGCCCTTTCCTTCCTTCTTCCTGTAGAGCCAGCCCTGGTAGTCAGACTTCCCCAGCTCTTTAACAGAGATCCTCCGTCTGCTCATTGCCACATTGCCTGAACACAGAAATAGAGGAGATTGTTCCTGAATTCATGCTCCGTGGTTGTAAATACCCTCTTATATACCTTTATTTTTATGCAGACTTTTTGATATTACACTTTGCGTAGTTAAATACATCCTCTTAAGCAAGTTCATCAAGGTACAACAATATTACAAGCCCATGATGTACATAGGGATACAATATCATTCAAATAGTCAAATGACTCCAAATTGAACATTCTACGCAACAGATTTGTTAAACAGATGTTTTTTTTTTTTTAGTATTCCAAAGGATATACAGTCATGTGACAAAGTAAGTAACACCCCCTGGAAAGTTCTCTTTTTTTTTTACATATTTGGACTGATGGATATGTAATCTTCACTTCAACACTATTGACAGATACAGGTTACCCAGGGGGTGTACTTGTCTGGCAAAAGTCAGTTGTGTCTTGATATTCTTTTTTTGAGAGCAGAGGCTTCTTCCTTCCTGACCTCCCGTGTAGGCCACGTTTGTGCAGTCTCTTTCTGACAGTGTACCCATGCACTTCGACATTGATTGTGGCAAGAGAGGCCTGTAGATCCCTTGATGTTACCCTGGGGTTCTTAGAGACTTCTATGAGTATCTCTCGGTCAGCTCTTGGGCTGACTTTGGTGGGACGACCTGTCCTAGGTAGTTTGCCAGTGTTCTGGAATTTACGTCGGACAGTGGAATGATGTACTTCGAATTGCTTGGAAATGGATTTGTAACCCCTCCCAGACTCATGGGCATCAATAATCTTTCTTCTGAGGGCCTCGGGTAGGTTTTTTGATCTTTGAATGATGTGTTACCACACACCCATATGGTTAAGACCTAACCAGACCAATTTTCTTATCTTTATGGAAGGCAGGACCCGTTTCTCTCTAATGTTTTCTAATCATTTGCACTTGTTTTGATACACTTATTCTAATTTTAGCCATTTTATGTGATGGTAAAGGTAGGGGTGTACTAACTTTTTCCCCATAAGGAAAAGGCATTTTTGTTTAATTTAATTGTATAACATTTTCAAAGTTGTTTTTTTGTGTGTGATTTGTTAAATTGGGTAACCTTTATCAATAGTGTTGAAGTGAAGATTACAAATCCATCTGTCCAAATATGTAAAAAAAACAAACATCTGTTGATGTTGGTGGAAAACACGGTCTCAGGCTCCGTTTCAGAATCTCCCATAAGTGTTCAATTGGGTTGAGATCTGATGACTGAGACGGTTTAAAAGAAATGTATGCTCATCAAACCATTTAGTGACCACTCTTGCCCTGTGGATGGGGCATAGCCATGGTAGCTATGGCAGGTAGCCTAGTGGTTAGAGCATTGGGTCGATTACCCGAGTCGACAAGGTGAAACATCTGTCGCTGTGCCCTTGAGCAAGGCACTTAACCCTAATTTTCTCCAGGGACACCATACTAGTATGACTGACCATATAAAACAATCACCTGCCCAGCATGTTTATACATGACCCTAAGCATTATGGGTTGTTAATTGCTTTCCTTAAGTCAAGAACCACACCTGTGTGGAAGCACCTGCTTTCAATATACTTTGTATCCCTCATTTAATCAAGTGTTTCCTTTATTTTGGCAGTTACCTGTTTATCACACACAATGAAGCACAGACCGCTCAGCATAAAGTAACTAACCATAAACAAAAGGCTAATAATATTGGAATCTCTTACTGAGCCTTGTCTTAACCCTTTACACTAGCGGGACTTAGATAGGGCCAAATTTAAATGTTTCTTAGAAGAAATATAAAAAGCATAAGCATGGTAGCAATAGAAAGGAAACAGTTTGGAGATAGTGGGAATATGATTAGACGAAAGTTCAGGACATAACGGTTCACCTGACACATGACTGAATCCAAACCTTTATACTGTTGAGTTTATGTGCATTTACTGTACTTTTCAGCGCATTTGTTGATAACAAAATCTGAAAATACTCTGGATACATTCAGTAACATTATACGAATATTCCTGGAAAATGTGGGGTAGGTGCAACATAAGACAACCACATTACATGGGTTTGAGAGGACTAACTGATGTCTCCAAGTGGCCGAACACCTCTCCAGTGTGCACCTTTCCTAAGTAATTTCAATGCACTTTTATGACTCAAAGAAGAGTCTTCAACTTTTTTAGCTCTCCTAGCTGTGCCGTTGAGGAACTAGAACAAACAGACTTATAGTTGTTTTGAACACAGCCCTGCAATCACACAATTACTGTTGTTGTTTAATCAATCCAAAAACAGCCCATTATAAAATCACACTCTGAGTCAGGTGGGCATCATTTAAAAGCTTGTTCTATTGCCAACATGAATGTTATAAAATATGACCTTACAGTGTTAGGGCAATTCAGAGAAACAGATTGTAATTTTGGTGTGCATAGAAAGGTGTCGTGTGCATTCAGCTGCATGTTCCACAGCAAACATAGGCTCATTCTGTTCAGAACAACCAGGGTATGATGCCATGTCATCTTGTAGCTGAACACCAAACATTGCGATCATATGTTCGGTCATCATGACATGAGTTTTATGATATGTATTGTACATTTGGACTCAAAGCGTTATTTATTATAATATGTCTGATCTTTTTAAATACATCGTCCTCTTAATTTACACCATTCCCATTACTCAGACAACAAAACATTTGGAAAAGTTGTCCAATTAACAGGAGGGAGGGGGACTAAGTCCAGCACTGCTGTCAGTCAAAACCCATACGGCGCTGTGAAGCACAGAGCCTGAGCTCTAAGGTAACGTATAGCATGTTACTATACAACCACTGCATTCCAATTTAGACGCTTATCAGTGCCCAAATCTGCCATTTTCAACCCGTATACGAGTGTAAATGCCTACGGCATTTTCAACACAACCCTCCACACAGACACTATAATCGTTCTGTCACTTCACACATGCCCAGATCAGGGTGGCCAAATTACAGTTGAGGGCACAGCCAGCAGGCAGGCAAGCAGCAGAATCAGGCCTGGACATCAACTTACCTCCTTGAGTCTTCTTCTTGGGTTTCTGTCTCAGGGAAACCTGAGGGAACAGAAGGCAGTGAGAGGTCCCTAGTACAGGAGATGGGTGATTGAAGGTAATGCTCCCCCAGACAGTGCAGCTCGATCAGACAGTCCCTCACCCTACCTCGGCTATGGTCTTTGAAACATCCTGTTTCACACCACCAGTGTCACATCTCGCTCGCTCTCTCTCTCGCTCTCGCTCTCCCCAACATCCTCTTCTGCCTCTCTCTCTCTCTCTCTCCCCCTCGCTCTAGCTCTCTTCGCTCTCTCGCTAGCGCTCTCTCGCTCTCTCTCTGATATTCTAAATGCAGTAGTCACATGTAATCAAACATAGCACAGTGGCTTGCCACCTTTATATATATATATATACAGTGGGGAGAACAAGTATTTGATACACTGCCGATTTTGCAGGTTTTCCCACTTACAAAGCATGTAGAAGTCTGTAATTTTTATCATAGGTACTCTTCAACTGTGAGTGACGGAATCTAAAACAAAAATCCAGAAAATCACATTGTATGATTTTTAAATAATTAATTTGCATTTAATTGCATGACATAAGTATTTGATACATCAGAAAAGCAGAACTTAATATTTGGTACAGAAACCTTTGTTTGCAATTACAGAGATCATACGTTTCCTGTAGTTATTGACCAGGTTTGCACACACTGCAGCAGGGATTTTGGCCCACTCCTCCATTCAGATTCTTCAGGTTTCGGGGCTGTCGCTGGGCAATACGGACTTTCAGCTCCCTCCAAAGATTTTCTATTGGGTTCAGGTCTGGAGACTGGCTAGGCCACTCCAGGACCTTGAGATTTCTTCTTACGGAGCCACTCCTTAGTTGCCCTGGCTGTGTGTTTCGGGTTGTTGTCATGCTGGAAGACCCAGCCACGACCCATCTTCAATGCTCTTACTGAGGGAAGGAGGTTGTTGGCCAAGATCTTGCAATACACGGCCCCATCCATCCTCCCCTCAATACGGTGCAGTCGTCCTGTCCCCTTTGCAGAAAAGCATCCCCAAAGAATGATGTTTCCACCTCCATGCTTCACGGTTGGGATGGTGTTCTTGGGGTTGTACTCATCCTTCTTTTTCTTCCAAACACGGCGAGTGGAGTTTAGACCAAAAAGCTATATTTTTGTCTCATCAGACCACATGACCTTCTCCCATTCCTCCTCTGGATCATCCAGATGGTCATTGGCAAACTTCAGACGGGCCTGGACATGCGCTGGCTTGAGCAGGGGGACCTTGCGTGCGCTGCAGGATTTTAATCTACGACGGCGTAGTGTGTTACTAATGGTTTTCTTTGAGACTGGGGTCCCAGCTCTCTTCAGGTCATTGACCAGGTCCTGCCGTGTAGTTCTGGGATGATCCCTCACCTTCCTCATGATCATTGATGCCCCACGAGGTGAGATCTTGCATGGTGCCCCAGACCGAGGGAGATTGACCGTCATCTTGAACTTCTTCCATTTTCTAATAATTGTGGCAACAGTTGTTGCCTTCTCACCAAGCTGCTTGCCTATTGTCCTGTAGCCCATCCCAGCCTTGTGCAGGTCTACAATTTTATCCCTGATGTCCTTACACAGCTCTCTGGCCTTGGCCATTGTGGAGAGGTTGGAGTCTGTTTGATTGAGTGTGTGGAGAGGTGTCTTTTATACAGGTAACGAGTTCAAACAGGTGCAGTTAATACAGGTAATGAGTGGAGAACAGGAGGGCTTCTTAAAGAAAAACTAACAGGTCTGTGAGAGCCGGAATTCTTACTGGTTGGTAGGTGATCAAATACTTATGTCATGCAATAAAATGCAAATTAATTATTAAAAAATCATACGTGATTTTCTGGATTTTTGTTTTAGATTCCGTCTCTCACAGTTGAAGTGTACCTATGATAAAAATTACAGACCTCTACATGCTTTGTAAGTAGGAAAACCTGCAAAATCGGCAGTGTATCAAATACTTGTTCTCCCCACTGTGTGTATATATATATATATATATATATATATATATATATATATATATATATATAGTCCCTAGTTCATATAGTACATTTTTGAACAATAAAAAAAGCTCTCAGAGGAAGATGTCATGATAACATCATATGAGAAAGGAATTCCCGCCAACGCCGTTTGTGAACACTGCCTGTCTCATGAAAAAAATGCCCAATAAAAAAAAACGTAATTAGAAACATAAAAGTCCTATAGATAATCTCCAGTACTTACAGGGTTGTAGTCATCAGCTGCCATGGAGGGAGCCAGAGATATAGGGAAAGCAGCCTGCAGAGAGAGAGAGAGAGAATTTCAGTTTATCCACAGACCTTAAAAATTCAAACCATTATATAACCCCCATTTTAAATCAATAGACTGAGTACAATACTTCAAATGTCAAAAGGTCCACATTGACATCTCTCCTGATTTAGAGAAAAGGGGGAACTGTTTCGCATCATGAATGTTGTCCATTTATAGCAAGACCCTTGTAAATTGCATTTCATCTTCATAAGTGAACTTGCACAATATTGTAGACAGACCTTTATAGAACAGAATAGAATCCCGAAAATCTTCAAACCAACCATGATGACTTACAGTTGAAGTCGGAAGTTTACACACACTTAGGTTGGTCATTAAAACTCATTTTTCAAGCACTCCACAGATTTCATGTTAACAAACTATAGTTTTGGCAAGTCGTTTAGGTTATCTACTATGTGCATGACACAAGTAATTCATCCAACAATTGTTTACAGACAGATTATTTCACTTATAATTCACTATATCACAATTCCAGTGGGTCAGAAGTTTACATACACTAAGTTGACTGTGCCTTTAAACAGCTTGGAAAATTCCAGAAAATTATGTCATGGCTTTAGAAGCTTCTGATAGGCTAATTGACATCATTTGAGTCAATTGGAGGTGTACCTGTGGATGTATTTCAAGGCCTACCTTCAAACTCTGTGCCTCTTTGCATGACATCGTGGAAAAATCAAAAGAAATCAGAATTGTAGACCTCCACAAGTCTGGTTCAACCTTTGGAGCAATTTCCAAATGCCTGAAGGTACCACGTTCAGGAGGGACTGGTGCACGTCACAAAATAGATGGCATCATGAGGAAGGAAAATTATGTGGATATATTGAAGCAACATCTCAAGACATCAGTCAGGAAGTTAAAGCTTGTTCTCAAATTATTCTTCCAAAATGACCCCAAGCATACTTCCAAAGTTGTGGCAAAATGGCTTAAGGACAACAAAGTCAAGGTATTGGAGTGGCCATCACAAAGCCCTGACCTCAATCCTATAGAAAATGTGTGGGCAGAACTGAAAAAGCATGTGCGAGCAAGGAGGCCTACAAACCTGGCCCAGTTACACCAGTTCTGTCAGGAGGAATGGACCAAAATGTACCCAACTTATTGTGGAAAGCTTGTGGAAGGCTACTTGAAACGTTTGACCCAAGTTTAAATTGTTTAAGGCAATGCTACCAAATACAAATTGAGTATTTGTAAACTTCTGAGTCACTGGGAATGTGAAAGCTGAAATAAATCACTACTATTATTCTGACATTTCACATTCTTAAAATAAAGTGGTGATCCTAACTGACCTAAGACAGGGAATTTTTTCAACTGTACGTTGTCACTGACATTAAGAAATAGTTTCCTTCACATAGGCATTATTGACAAACTTCCTCCTAGAATACTTCCTCAGGGGTACTGCATTCCAGACAGAGAAAATCTGAGGGGTTTGATGGAGGGACTCTCAGACCCTGGAGCCACACAAACCAAAATGTAGGTAACATCAGCTGATAAATACATGTAAACTAAGGTTAAGCTCTTTCTAGATCCATGGTCAGGATATATCCATAATCCACGGATGGACAAAGAAAATGCCTCCAATTTAGGAAGAGATATTAACACTACATTTTTTAAGCACTGGTAGCTCAAATACACATTCCTACCATACAGTTCCAAAAGTCTGCAATAAAAGAACAATATACATATTAATTCAAATCAAGACGAATCCGTGTTGAGTCAATACCTGTTGCTTTCAAACAAGGTTAGGAACATATCCATTTAAGAGCGGCCGGCTTCACCAAATGACACATACTAAAGAATTGAAACATATATAGGCTACACTTCTCTCTCCGTCTTGCTCAACACACTTGCGTCTAAGTCAGCAACATGTTTCGTTAACCAACTGATGACTGTGAGCCTAGTGATGCTTCGTCAAACTATAACCACAGCTGCAGCCTTATGAACTAACCACAGCTAAACAGATTAACTAACTGCGCCTGTTATCAGATGACACAAACAAAATAACCAGTTTAAGAGAGCATCAATCAAACTGTGTGAGCACTGACTGAAGCATAATACCACATCAGACAGGTCAAGAGTTCATGGATCAAATGCTTCCACACCCAATAACTGCCATGGTTGGAACGAAACAAGAATCAGATATCACAAAAACAAAATGAATTAAAAACACTTGCTGGACTGAACCGGGTTCAGTGAAGACATCTAGGCTTGACCGTTTACTCAAAATGTGTCTTTCTTTGATGGGTTGACTGGTTAAATTGATTGACCCAAGCCCTGTGTTAGCTAAAAAAACGAATAGGCAAACGAAAAACACATCATTTGTATTCTAACATTAAGGTGATAGTCTAGTCCTCAAAACATACCTGCAACTTAGATATGAAAATACGTATTTTAGAGCGGATAACGTCTCTGTTGAAGGAGAGCTTGCAGCGGCGAAAACCAGCTAAAACGTTGGTGAACATTTGGTTGCAATATAGGAGCAGTGAGTCTGAATTTGTCCACCGAGTTAAAGTATGCACCATCACCCAATAACCACTAGATGTCGCTCTAGCGCATCGAATATGTACATTAGATTGTAGGCTACACTTGATCATCAAACCTATTGACTTGACATTCATTGAATTGTCACAGACTCTTGCTGTGGACTATATACACTACATGACCAAAGGTATGTGGAAACCTGCTCGTTGAACATCTTATTCCAAAATCATGGGCATTAATATGGAGTTTGCTGCTATAACACCCTCTGCTCTTTTGGGAAGGCTTTCCACTAGATGTTGCGGTGACTTGCTCCCATTCAGCCACAAGAGTATTAGTGAGGTTGGGCACTGATGTTGGGCGATTAGGCCTGGCTTAGGCCTGACTCGCAGTCGGCATTCCAATTTATCCCAAAGGTGTTTGGTGAGGTTGAGGACAGGGCTCTCTCGACAAACCATTTCTGTATGGACCTCGCTTTGACCATGGGGGCATTGTCATGCTGAAACAGGAAAAGGACTTCCCCAAACTGTTGCCACAAAGTTGGAAGCACAGAATCTTCTAGAATGTCATTGTATGCTGTAACGTTGAGTTCCCTTCACTGGAACTATGGGGCCCGAACCATGAAAAAGCCCCAGACCATTATTCCTCCTCCACCAAACTTTACAGTTGGTACTATGCATTGCGACAGGTAGCGTTCTCCTGGCGTCCGCCAAACCCAGATTCGTCCATCAGACTGCCAGATGGGGAAGTGTGATTCATCCCTCCAGAGAACGCGTTTCCACTGCTCCAGAGTCCAATGGCAGCGAGCTTTACACCACCCCAGCCAACACTTGGCATTGCGTATGGTGATGTGCAGCTGCTCTGCCATGGAAACCCATTTCATGAAGCTCCCGACAAACAGTTATTGTGCTGACCTTGCTTCCAGAGGCAGCTTGGAACTCAGTAGTGAGTGTTGCAACCGAGGACAGACGATCTTTACACGCTTCAGCTCTCGACGGTCCTGTTCTGTGAGCTTGTGTGGCCTACCACTTTGCGGCTGAGCCGTTGTTGCTCCTAGACATTTCCACTTCACAATAACAGCTCTTACAGTTGACCGGGGCAGCTCTAGCAGAGCAGAAATTTGACAAACTGACTTTTTGGAAAGGTGGCATCCTATGACCGTGCCACGTTGAAAGTCACTGAGCTTTTCAGTAAGGCCATTTTACTGCCAACGTTCGTCTATGGAGATTGCATGGCGGTGTGCTCGATTGTATACACCTGTCAGCAACGGGTGTGGCTGAAATAGCCAAATCCACTAATTTGATGGGGTATCCACATACATTTTTGTAAATATATACAATAAGACTTGCCACAATGGTAACACCATCAACATTGAATGAATTTCACAACATTTATCATTCAGGAAAGATAAATGTGTCACACCACGGCCCACTTATTGTTTTCTGGGAGGAAATATGAGGGGAAACTAAAGGAGTCTGCAGCAGGGCTATCAACACTATTTTCTCCCTGTGGGGAGCAGAAACTGTAGCCATAACATTAGTCTAGCGCCCTGACTGTGGCTGTAATGTTTGTGGATGGTAGCTGCTATCTGCTCAGAGGATCGGATGTGGTGGGTTCTCCATGTGCTGGAACACTAGTGGTAAACCAGACACATTCCTTGAACTGGAGAGGAAGACTATTATATAGAGGCTCCCCTCCTCTCTCTCTGTCTGTCTCCCCCCGGACCTCAACCCTCATGGGGCTCCTGAGTCCTGACATGCCCCACCGTGCCCATACAGTGACAGGCAAACTATAGAGACAATCTCTTCTCTCTCTCTGCCTTCTCTCCTCCTGTCTCTTTATCTCTCTACATTTCTCACATCCCCCCTCATCCATGTCAAGTAACACCGTTGTCATCACCAAGTTATAATCATCTGGGCCATGGCTTTTGAAATGGATAGAAAGATGGAATTGAAAGATTTGCAATTCTGTTCCTATTGTTCTCATTCATTCTAGAACAAAAGTCTAAGCATGTCACATTAGAATGATTTAGCACTGGTACATGAAAAGGCACAGTGGGGGAAATAAGGTAAGCCCTCCACCACTCATGTCAGAGCCCAATAGACTTCCTGGGAATGTGGATTTGTCACACCATTGTGGACTAAATCTCCCATCATGTTCCATGCTGAGAATTGTCACAGCCCTTAACTAATATCCCCCAAACCCTGCTCCGGAGCAAGGGGAGCGAGGGGCTTTCACTAGCAGACACAGTGGCCATTCTTCACTCTGGGTCTCTCACGCTGGGCCAGGGCCCAGAGCCGCAGAGCTGGTATCAGGTTCTTTACAGTGCTCAGTGTGCTGCGACCACAGGAGATTGGCAAAGGCCCCACTGTGCTGTAAGACCCTGTTTATGGTAATTGCATAGTTGCTCAACCCCGCAGTAAACATAGTTGACAAATTGATTTAAAGGCCCAGTGCAGTCAAAAACTTTTTTTATACATATTTATTGGAATAATACTCAGAAATTGTGACAATTATGATAATGCCCTTATAGTGTAAGAGCTGTTTGACTGCTTGAAAAGACTCAGTCTGTCATGAAAGTCATGAAATCTCAAGTCTGTTTTAGTGGGATGGAAAGACCACCTGAAATTCCAGCCTGTTTTGGTGTGATGGAGTTTTGGCCTGCCTGGTGACATCACCATGCGGTAAATTAGTTAATAGACCAATAAGAAATCGACTGCCAAAAACAACTGGTTTTCCCTTCCCCACTCAGACCACTCCCAGACAGTCCTAGCTAAATTCTTGCTTGAGAAATTGCTCTATGCTAAGAAGCATTTTTTGTTTATAAGGTATGTAACTGTTACCCAGAAATGATTTGATGTTGAGATAAAAACAGCTGTATTGGACCTTTAACTCTTTGAGTACTGCAGTGGTCCATAATTTGCTGAGCTATGAATATTCCCCCTCTCACCTACGTACAGTCCCGTGAAAAAGTATTTGCCCCCTTTCTGCTTTTCTCTATTTTTGCATATTTTTAATACTGAATGTTATCAGATCTTCAACCAAAACCTAATATTAGATCAAGGGAACCTGAGTTTACAAATAACAAAACAAAAATGTATACTTATTTAATTAACAAAGTTATGCAACACCCAATTCCCCTGTGTGAAAACATAATTGCCCCCTTAACTGGTTGTGCCACCTTTGGCTGCAACCAAAAGAATATCAAGACACAACTGACTTTTGCCAGACAACACCTGGGTAAAGTCAGTTGTGTCTTGATGTACTTCGAATTGCTTGGAAATTGAATAATGTACTTCAAATTGCTTCGAAATGGATGTATAACCCCTCCCAGACTCATGAGC
Source organism: Thymallus thymallus (assembly GCA_023634145.1). Taxonomy (NCBI): domain Eukaryota; kingdom Metazoa; phylum Chordata; class Actinopteri; order Salmoniformes; family Salmonidae; genus Thymallus; species Thymallus thymallus. The sequence continues at coordinate 23,129,843 of CM042405.1, read as the reverse complement.
ATCAACAAGCTTTCTTCTGAGGGCCTCAGGTAGGTATTTTGATCTTTTGATCTTTGAACCCATATGGTTAAGAGCAAACCAGACCAATTTTATTATCTTTATGGAAGGCTGGACCCTCCTAAGTTTCTCTCTAATATTTTCTAATCATTTGCACTTGTTTTGGTAAACCTAATTCTAATTTTAGCCATTTTATGTGATGGTAAAGGTAGGGGGGTACTAACTTTTTCCCCATATGGAAAAGGCATTTTTGTTTATTTTAATTGCATAACATTTTTAAAGTTTTTTATTTTTTGTGTGATTTGTTAAATTTGGTAACCTTTATCTGTCAATAGTGTTGAAGTGAAGATTACATATCCATCTGTCCAAATATATAACAAAAAAAAGAATATAAAAAAAAGAGAACTTTCCAGGGGGTGTACTTACTTTTTCACATGACTGTATATCTAACCCCACTGGATGTGTATGCCTGCTAAGTGTGACTGGGGGATTGGCATGAACTCATGGCTCTCTGGGATATGACAGGAGGGGAGGAGGCAGGAAAGTGATCCCCAGAGGCTTGGCTGCTGAATGTTCCGATATCCCCCAGCCAGGTAATCCAATCCCCACATCTGTCATGGCCAATAAGTGGCAGATCAATTTCCACTATGGCTCATTTTAAGGTGTAACAGTGGGTTATGTCCCACTGCTGATAATAGCCTCCAGAATGACCACTTTCATGGTTAGCTATTAACTAATATTATTTGACTGTCAATGAAATGACTGAAGATGGTGATTAAGAAGACCATGAAGAATGGTCAGTGGTTGAGTATATGTACCACGCCTCTTGTTTAATGTCTTATCTGTGTGATATAATGGGATTGTCTCAAAGGCCAGAGACATTCCTCTCTCTCTCTCAACCATTGGATCTCAAATATGATCCTTTAATTGATAGAGATTTATAACTTTGCCATATCTTATCATTGTTCATTGTATTGAGCAAGAAATGCTAAGTCTGAGTGATTCATTCATCCAGGAGTACATAGGGCTTCGCATCACCACTGAGTGTGTGTGGATTAACAGGATCATGGCGGATTGGGAGGTGTGGACAGAGACAAGGAGCCAGAGGAGCCACTCTGAAGCAGTGGAGTGGAGACTGAGTTTATGGACACAAAACAGATTATGTTAGAGGTCAGGGGTCAAACCAGAGAGCAGAGATGTCCTTACCGCTTGAGAGAAGGACCAGGATCGAATATGAGGTTGGCTGTATCTAAGGAGGAGAGAGGAGAGAATGAGGCACGATTAGAAAACAAAGCATCTAGCATATAATCTAGTCTAGACCAATGACAAAATTAGTCAGGGGGCAAATGGGTAACATTGACTAGTCAAAACCACTCATTCAACCCTCTGCATCAACCTCAACATACCACAGAGGCACTTACTGTACCGTTTAGGTTTGGGGATGACAAATACAGGAAGAAAAACATTTACAGCACATACTTAGTGCATCCTTGGCTCATACATAAGCACTCATTATCTTTATCTTGGTTCCATTTCAGTTAACTTTCATATATAATTTGCTGCAATAAAATGAATCTTGTACCATGTAATAGGGCAGTTGTTTTCTGTCTGTGTCGGGACAGTGGTGATATATCAGGCAAACAACCACTACAGTATGGTACACAGATAGCTATCGGCCAATTCTCAAAATACATAGATTTATGTCAGCAGGCTACAGGACTCGCCCTGCAATTTCAGGGTATGAAGTAGTCTTAGCTTGTTTTTCCCCTGTCTGTCAATTGCTTACATCTCCCCCCCAGAGTTAGTAACTCCAGACCTTTTACTGCTGTCTCATACGGTTTAAGATGTCAGACATAATGGCGAGATAGTTAATCAAGTATTTGAATGTACATGCAAATAATCGCTCCACCGTCGCCTACTGTATTGCGTAACAGTGATCTGAAATCTGTGCATTTATGATTTATGATGGATACGATGAATCTTAATATGTGGGCATTCATCAAGTGTGACAAACTGGTCTTAAAATAGAAGTTTGGGGTGTGTATACGTGTGTTGGGGTTAACACCCCCTTAGGGCCAATGAAAGGCCATGGACGTTCTACCAAACAGAAGGGGGTGACTGTTCCCTCCACTATCGTCACAGTCAGTGGGTTGGAGCAGCTATTTATAGAGTTTGTTTGGAAAATCATAATTTGTCATACCCCGTCATCATTTTGGATTCTTCTTGTAGGACGTCATCCAAGTGAGGTTAATTTAATTTTAATAAGGGGAATCAGATGTCTTGAATGATTTTGAATCCCAAAATAGGAACTAGCCTCATTCAGAGCCCTCTTTTTCCAAACAGAAGGATCTGACCCATTCCTTCTGGGTCTTATTAATTTGAAGAATGTCATTCTTGAGGTTGAAGCGCTATGTTAGGTCCTGTCTGTCATCTTCTAGTAGTCCATCTGGTCCTCTGACACAAGGTTAGTTTTCTACCACATACTTTCACTGCTCCGTTCAAATCCGGTTCTGATAATCCACCCAACCACCCCTGGCCTGGTTAAAAACCATGCCACTACTCCCTGACTGACTGGTGGCACCATAAGTGAGATGACACCAACTATGAGGGGTATTTGAGATACACCCCTCTAGCATATCCCATTTGACTTATAGACCTGATATCACATGCTTACAGTACAACTGTAAATGAGAATGGGTTGCGTTGTGAGTGTTAGGGTTAGGGTTGACTATGAGTCAGATGAGTGATGTAATATGACCACCCACCTTTTGAGGAAGCCACTGCTGGAGCACCAGTCGGACACCTGTGTGAGTGACGGACACAGAGAACTCATTCATTACCCAGCACTGGCCAACTCGGTCACTTCCCCTGGGTCTTCAGGCCTTGTGGGTTGGTTACCACATTGGACTGTCTTGCTCAGATCATTGAAAGGCAATGGAGGCAAGTGCTGCTCTACAGTAGCCTCAGAATTGGATATTCAAGTAAATCCTTGACGTTTTAAGGACATAACACCTAAGCAGCTAATTCATATCAGTGTTGATTTACTAATGTGTTTAAATGCATGGCACAATGGATTTGCCCCAAAGCTTATCGCATGTATAAAGAAAGTATGGAGCATGTCACTGAACACACCAACACTTATTCTGCGGAGAACATGGTGAATAGAAGAGGGCAAATCTGTCAACATACTTTCCTTTTTCACATCAACATCATGCAAGGCCGTGGCTTTTGTTAGAAGTGAGCAAATATAGCAGGGAGAAGCAAAAGAGCAGGTTGTATTTTGTTCCACTACAGACACTCAGCACATGCAGATTAGGAAGGACGGCAGGTTATCATAGCTGGGTAGGGCAGGGCTCAGGTTAGGAAAAAGAGAGATTAAATCAGAACCAGGTGGCCCCCAGACAACCAGAAAAATCATGCAGGGGGGAGAGACAGGGGAGAGGCAGGGGAGATGAATCAATCATTCCTTTTATTTTGATATAGAAAAATCATTATTTTCTAGTGTTATTATTTTCTAAAGCCAATTGGTCTGCCAGCTTAAGCATACAGAGGTTAAAAGACAGCATATGTCAAGCAGGATAATATCTTGACAGTCCAATAAGACATATGTGTCATTCTCCCTAAGTAGAATATAGGTTCATTTAAGTTTTAAAAAGGCAGTTACATAACAGAGAGAAGGTAACTTTAGCTAGGCTATCCAGTTTCACCACATGCTTCGAAAACAGAAGTAGAGTTCATTCTCAAAAAGGTCAAGCAAATTAGGCCAGAGTCCAGAATAGGTTTATGCCTCTGAAGTGCTCCTCTATGGTGAATATAGACACCGAAAGTGACAATTATAACTAAAACACTCAGGTTTTGGACAAGTACCAATATTATTTTATCTAGTTCTTCAGTAAAAAAGAAAAACAACCATTAAAATAAAGACAAAACAAATGAAAACCGGAATCAAATGCACCTTTAATAATATACTATCGAAACATAACAAAAACAGTATAAAAAAGGTACAATTGCATATTTAAAAAAACAAAAAACCATTGTGACATCTCGTGGTATTTAATAATACGGTCAGTCAAACTTTTGTATTTTAACGCTCGTTGTAAGCTATGAATAGCATCTCACTAGGCTATCGGTCCTGATAACAGAAGGCTTTCTGGCCATTGACTCCAGAAAGATACTTAACCTACACATCTTTGTTCACAAGGCTAATTGTAGACAAACAGCTGTGAGCATCATTTGAGCAGGGTGATCACAGAGCAGGGTGATCACAGAGCAGGGTGATCACAGAGCAGGGTGTGCCTACAGCCTTCAGACAAGGCAGGACATGGGAATGTACAGAGAAGAGTGCATAGCTTTGAACCCAGGTAAAATAATCGTTGGTACGTTGAAACAGTATTTTGTCACTCGCCAATGCAGCATCAATCTGTCAGATGACAGTAAAGAGTTCCTATATGCATAGCTTTTAATAGAGGCAACCATTGGCAGTGTGTAGTTTAACTGAATGCTAACAAAGACATGACAAGAAATGAACACCTAAAATCTAATACAAGTACAGTAAAAATCTGAAAAGCCTTTTTTCTTTGTTTCTCAAATAAACACTGTTGGCAAGTGAAAATGTTACAATTTTGCAGGGAGTAGCCTATCTCAGTGATAACATGGTGATATAACTTAAAAAGTATTTTTTTAAAAATTAAAAAAAGAGTTCCTGTGAAGGTACAAGGCCGATATGTCCTAAAAACCCGAATCATTCCTCTTGTCCATTTGTAGACAGATCGACAGACATTTCCTCTTGGTAAAACCTCTACCTCCAAATACAAGTTGCATGCGTGTGCTGGTGTAGCAGCATGCTCACTGAGTATTCCTGTGTTTATCTGATTGTGCAGCCGAGATGGGATTGGTTGGTAGTTGGTAGGGGACACTGGGATTGGTTAGGAGTGATGCAACAGAACACAATGAGTTAACTACTAACTCATGGTGGTGTAGTAGTACAGTAGTAGTAGTAGTAGTAGTAGTAGTAGTAGTAGTAACACCAGGTAGGCAGGGAGAAAGTGTGAGAGAGGAGAGCCCATTGCAAACAGCTTGGAGGACAAAAGGCACTGAGGAGGAGACAGACAGGAACAGGAAGCCCCGGACAGGAAGCGCATCATCAGTGAGTCAATAGCTTAAGCCGTGTAATCCAACTGACCAGTAGCGAGGGCTCTGCCGGGGGGCGTTTGGAGGCAGGGGCTACAGGGGTCTTTTTGCTGTCCAGGTCGTGGTCCTGGTAGGGGATGGTGGCGCTGTTGTGGAGGTCCTGGTTGGCATAGTAGCGGCTGCCCCGGATGTGGTCCACCCCTTGGACCAGCTGCCGTTCCCCCACTTGCCTGTAGGTCGGCGCAATTGATGGGACCTCCTCAGCGATAGTGGGGATCCGCTCGTTGCTCAGGTATCTGTACAGGAGATCCTCGCCTGGAGGGGACAGTGGAGGGAAATCCACATCTTTAGTACAATTCTCTTACAAAAAAAGTCATCCTTTCTACAAAACGCACATTATTGCGAATAGCTTGTTGATTTTAGGGCATATCTTCAGAAGGCCTTAACTGTATTATAGAGAAGCACTGTCCCATAAAAAGAGGAGTACACTGGATCTCTACAGCATGTGTTGGCCATGGAGGAGAATAGCACAGGCATCTCAGCAAATTAAAGCATTCACCCACTGCTCTACCATGGCAGTGTAATTGGGTCTCCAGCTGAGAGACTGTTTGATAGCTCAGTCTGTGCATTCATAGCCATGTGTCTGTTCTCTCCAAGGAGACCAGGGGATAAGGAACTGATCTTGTTGGTGTAAACTCTAGTTAATCCAATCTAGGCAAGAGCTAGAGTATGGCTCTCAGCGAACACTAATCATATGGTTCATTCATTGGTAAATTAAGGTACCAAGCCTCCAAGGTCATTGGAGGGGTGAATTCTATTATTTGTTCTCAGGTGTGACCTGTATAAGGTTGTGGTCAATTGGATTTCTGGTGGTTAAATTGTTGTTCTGCAGTAACTCAGAAGATGGGTGCATGGCGTGTGTTTGTTACCTTTCCGGCCTTGTGTCCGAGGCTTGGCATAGGGGTCTGCCACTCCAAGACAAGTGTCCACTGGCATGGAGAGGGGGCGGGGCTTACCTAAGCAGAAAGAACAAAACATTTGAATATTTTGTCTCACTGGTTTTGAATATTGGCTTGAATTCTATAATGAGCCTTGTGTGTGTGGTGACTGGGGTAGGATACTACTAACCACGAGACGAGGTGTTGCGCTCCCTCATCCTGGGCTGAATTACGTTGGCCTCGATGGGGTAGACCACGCCCAGCTTCTCGTAGTCTGCGAGGGTGAAGCGTTTTCGACTCTCCAGGTCCAGGAAGGAGTTGGGCGACTCCGAACCCTTTGGTCTGATCTTACTGATGCTCGAGTACGAGCTGATCTTACTCTCTCTGTGGACAGAAAGTACCGGTCAGCATCAACGTCCCACTTCATATAGGTGAGGAGGGAGATAAAATTAGTCAAATCTGCTTTATGCTATTGCTCAGTCCATAACTAAATGGCAAAAAAATAAAATCCACTATCTGGTAAACATGGTGAATGCCGCAACAGCCTGGTCACTGTCATACATGGACAGAGAGGAAGGGAGAGAGACACCGAGAGAGGGAGGGAGGGAGGGCGTCTGAGGAGACAGATGTGGCATGAATGGAGCAGGATGGAGACGGCACAACAGAATGTGCTCTGCTGTGGGGGTTTATCGGCGAGAGGCGAATGATCAGGCGGCTGAACCACTCATTATCCAGACTTCAAAGCCAGGAGCATGGAGCTGGAGAATGAGTGTAGGCGGTCTGTGGGCGCACGGCTCCCTCAATGCAGGGTTACAGGGGCCCACACAGAACCCTTTACTCACCCTGTAGCACAGGGACAGAAGTCTTTTGCAGAACACAGCCAATTCTAAAGTGTTTCCTAGTAACCCTCCTGGGTCTAGTGTACTTACAGGGGTACACACCGTGGGGTGTAGGGTACTGAGGGGGGAGGGGGGATGTACAGGTCCAGGATGGCTGGTTTCTCCTTGGTGGAGCTGTCCGTGGAACAGCCTGGAGACTGGGTTTTATTCAGGGAAGGGGTGCTCTGAGAAAAAAACAAAAAATCAATCCGTCAGAAAATACTCCCCTCATTGGACATAGTATAACTGATGATGGGCAAATAGCCAGCAGCATAGCTACATCAAATGGATAAATGTCTTAAGAGGTGTCTACTACTTACACTCTGTATAAATTCTAAACATAACTTGTTGGCAAGGAAGAGCGTTTCCCCATATGTCACATCCTATAGTCTACTCTAGCCGATTACTAGTCTTTTTAAACTTTACAATAACGGATGGTTGATTTCCTAAAGTCTCTGCTACTGTATTTACATACACTAGCAAAGTCATTCTAAACACTACTTGTTAGGAAGGAGGTGGATTATCGTACATATGGCAGGTCACCTGACTAGGTATCCCCCTTTCCTTCACTATATTTATGTCTCTGAATCTTTACAACCCTATTTAGAGAATCAAATCAAATTTTATTGGTCACATACACATATTTAGCAGATGTTATTGCGGGTGTAGCGAAATGCTTGTGTTCCTAGCTCCAACAGTGCAGTAGTATCTAATGAATGGAAAGACTGAGGGTAATCCAAAAATAGCTGCAGCAGCATACTTTTAAGAAACCATACTATTCTACCACAGCTATGGTGCCCTTTTAAAACCACACTACTTGGTAAATTGACCATGTTCAGTTTCACTCTGTCAAACACAGTAGATACTGGTACGTCTACTCCCTACTCCTCCTCCTCCTCCTCAACCAGGATATTTGTAGAATCCATTGTCACTCCTGAATCACTGTGTGCGATCCATCATTGTTTAACACACAGACGCCGCTCTCTTATCATTAAACCCAAGATGTGAGGATTTGATTCCTGACACCTTGTTCAAACACGGCAGTGGACAAGTCCAGAATGATCTGGTGTCTTGGTGATGAAAGGTTCTTTGTTAACTGAAACCATCTCTGGTCTGATATTGTGTGATCTGATCTTCCCAAGGCAGAAGCAGCCTCCAGAGGCATGACGAGGCAGTGCCAGGACCAGAGCACAGGTTCGGTTACAACAGCCTATTGTTCCCTACGGAGCCCCAGTTACTGCAGTCAGGGCTCAGGTGCATTGCTGTGGCTAAGAGCTTAGCCAGATCCTAATTGTCCCCATATGAGAAGAGTAGTGAATTGGATTACCATTACATAACTTTATTAACGCAGGATTTGCCTGTACCCTCAGAGACTTGATTCTACACTAACACAAACCTTTGGAGATCTAACGTTCTCAAAAGAGGGTGTTCCCAAGCCCTTTGTGAGCTGAATCACTGAGTGGCCTATTGAAATACAGGTCTTCCATGGAGACTGGCTGACTAGCCACATCAATACCACTGGGCATTCCCACGCTGCTACTACTAGAAGTCGATTTGATTCTACACAAACCACTTCCAAAGCAGATATTTGCCCCCTCTCTTCTCTACTGAAGGAGATGCTATCTCCTGTCTCTGCAGACTGACTCAGACTACTGGCTGCCACTACTGATGACCCAGTCTGAGTGACATCATCAGCAGTGCGTGAGTACAGTAGCTGTTGTTTTATTCGGATGCCATCACTGAATGGAGAACAGCTCTGCATTGTCCTCAGCCCTGCAGCTTCCAGGATCTTTTCCTCCAACTCTCAACGTGGTTCCTACACCTGTCTAGGCTTGTTACACTCAAACACTTCTCCCTACTCCCTCATGAGGCACATTCAAGAAAAGGTAATAAGAACAATAACACTGCCTTGGTATGAACACCAAAGTAAAAGATTAAGGGGTTTGGGGTGGACACCTGTGCCATGGGTGGTTTCCAGCGCATGTTCTTGAGAGGGGCAGGTGTAAACCCGCAGGTGCCTGTAGGCCTCTTCTTCAGCAACAGGACCACACCTTTAGGGTCCTCTCTTAACTTCCCCACCAGGTTCTTCAGCTGCCAGCCCACCTGAGACAAGGAACAACAGCACAGATAGATCAGTGTCAGTACATCATTGCGGAGGTGAACAGAAAAGATGTGCACCCAGAAACTAGGAGAAGACTTAAGACCTAAGAAATCACACCGTAGTCAGGTCAACTGCAAGGAACACATTCTAACTGCTTAAACCTTTCTCTGTGACAGGTGTCAGAGGTAACAGATGCCGAGGCGCTCACCACAGTCTGCTGGTTGACCTGGATCACCTCATCACCCCCATGGATCTTCCTCGTCATGTCCGCCGGGGACTGACAACAGAGTGGGGAGGACAGGATTAGTATACAAACCCCCCCTAGCTCGGAGACACCACCTTGATGTAATATTAGCTCCTGGATAATTCCACCTTCATTTGTTTGCTTTGTCGTCAGACGTGCCATGTATGGGCTTGTTACGAAACAGACCACTTAATAAGCCCCCCGAGGAAATATAAGTTTTATATAATTCTGACTAAACAACACAAACGCCCTCTTTATGAATACGTCGTCACATTGTGCATGAGAATGTCAAAGGAATGAATGAGTCACATGATGAGTTAAGGTTTGATTCATCCTTAACGACGGGAGACATGATAATTAGGCTGTAATAGCGCTGCTGCCAATGTTCCTCTGAAGGAGGATGCTTTACTGTTGAAGTTTGTGATTTTTTAAATGGACGATGCAGACAGGAACGGCTATATTATTTAACCTCTAAACGCCTCCTTCCCTCTCTCCACTGCTTGATGAGGAACACATTTACACTGCTATCCTAGCTCAGTGGTAAACAGCAATGCCCTCGACCACCCTCAGAATGGGAGGCGGTGGGCAGGGTGGGTTGGAAAGAAGATGTACTCTTTGAAGCCCACCCTTAATGGTCTCCCCATCAGAACGTGGCAACTAGTGTTTACGCATAACATTAAGAGTTGCTATACCAACTGGATTTATATTGAAACGTGAGATGTAGAAAAGGTTTAGACCAACTGAACAAAAAGGAGAAAAGGTGTGTTCACTAGGATCTACTAAATTGTTCCTCTGTGGCCACCATACTTACATGCTCTGTGGTCCCCGTGATGACATGAAGTCCATCATAGGTGGATTTGATGTACATACCCTGTAGGAATATGAACATGAAGCAGCATTTCTGAGAAAGCTTGAACTTGTGAGAAAGTTGAGGTGTGCTAGAAAAATGTGGCTAGTAATTCAGTGGGTTTGGGGTTAAACTGGAAACTCCCATGCAGCATTCCTCACCAGTCCCTCCCCAGGCTTGATGTTGTTGAGCTGAACTTCATCCAAGCATGCAGATTGGCTCATCACAGGGTCAGAGGTTGTTCTCACGGTCTGGTCACAGATGTTGTTCAGAACCTTGGACTGCAATGAGACAGGAGGGAGGAAACCCCTTTAAGCAATACAGGAAAACCAAACAAACAACCCGAAGAATGAAAACAAAATCTCAAGGAATTTCATGAATCCATCTCATCTAATTAATTTGATTTAATTTAATTAGTTTTATTGTCACACAGTGACTGTGTGCTTTAATGATTGCTGTGATTACATGACCAGCCCAGTAATGTAATGTAATATCCCGTCATGTCACGTGACTGTGATTATGTAGCTACTGCCTGTCACCAAAGAGGTGTTATTTACGTGGTTGTCTGTATTCAGTCAATGTTAGAGGGGTGGACTGGCGGCCAGGTGACGCGAGGCCCTGTCCCTCAGCAGACAGTCACTGGGGCAATTATCACAATCCCCAGGGAAGAGGGGTGAGGCGAAGGGTGAGGGTCATTAATGTGCCATTAGCTGGTTCCACAGCCTTCTCTCCCCTCACCTCCTCTCCTCACTCCCTGCTTGAACTATTAGCGCTGAGGGAGACTGCCCTGAAAGCATGTCACCTAATCTCCATGTAAAGGTTTATAGATCTACATCTCCCCAAACGACTTTCCCGGAGTGCTACTATAGATAGTGGGAATGTGTCAACAATAAAGAGGGGAGATATACTTACAACTTCCAGGATCTTTTCCTCCATCTCGTAAACAGCGCAATCCTGTGGAGGAAGAAAGACACGTTAGATGGGCTGCCTTCTCAATGTTCCACATCAACATGCAGGAAAAGGTTCTTCTCAATGCTCCACATCAACACGCAGGAAGAGGTTCTTTCACCGCAAAGATAGTAAATAAAAGCAAGGTATAGGGGATGGGTAAATATGATTTGATCAAATATCCAGATATACACTATACATACACACATACAAAAGTATGTGGACACTCCTTCAGATTAGTGGATTTGGCTATTTCAGCCACACCCGTTGATGGCATGTGTATCAAATTTGAGCACACAGCCATGCAATCTCCATAGACAAACATTGGCAGTAGAATGGCCATACTGAAGAGCTGTGACTTTCAAGTCAGTTCGTCAAATGTCTGCCCCGGTCAACTGTAATTGCGAAGTGGAAATGTCTCAGAGCAAACAACGGCTAAGACGCGAAGTGGTAGGCCACACAAGCTCACAGACTGGGACCACTGAAGCGCTTGTACACTGGAGCAGTGGAGATGCTATCACTGGAGTGATGAATCACGCTTCACCATGTCGCAGTACGACGGACGAATCTGGGTTTGGCGGATGCCAGGAGAACGCTAACTGCCTCAATGCATAGTGCCAACTGTAAAGTTTGGTGGAGGAGGAATAATAGTCTGGGGCTGTTTTTCATGGTTTTCATGCTACAGCATACAATTACATTCTAGAAGATTCTGTCCTTCCAACTTTGTGGCAACAGTTTGGAGAAGGCCCTTTCCTCTTTCAGCATGACAATGCCCACGTGCACAAAGCGAGGTCCATACAGAAATGGTTTGTCGAGGTCAGTGTGGAAGAATTAAAAAAACAATTGTATTATTTGTTACCCCTTTTTCTCCCCAATTTCATGATATCCAAATTGGTAGTTCCAGTTTTGTCCCATCGCTGCAACTCCTGTACGGACTTGGGAGAGGCGAAGGTCGAGAGCCATGCGTCCTCGGAAACACAACCGCGCCAAGCCGCACTGCTTCTTGACACAATGCACGCTTAACCAGGAAGCCAGCTGCACCAATGTATCGGAGGAAACACTGTACACTAACACGGACAACGCTGGGCCAATTGTGTGTCACATCATGGGTCTCTCGGTCGCGGCCGGCTGCGACACAGCAGGGTATTGGATCTGTAGTAACGCATCTTGCACTGCGATACAGTGCCTTAGACCACTGCGCCACTCGGGAGGCCCCGGTATGGAAGAACTTGACTGGCCTGCAGAGCCCTGACCTCAACCACATCGTACACCTTTGGGATGAATTGGAAAGCCGACTGTGAGCCAGGCCTAATCGCCCAACATCAGTGCCCAACCTTACTAATGTTCTTCTGGCTGAATGGAAGCAAGTCCCCGCAGCAATGTTCCAACATCTAGTGGAAAGCCTTCCCAGAAGAGTGGAGGCTGTTATAGTAGCAAATGGGGGACCAACTCGATATTAATGCCCATGTTTTTGGAATGAGATGTTCGACAAGCAGGTGTCCTCATACTTTTGGTCATGTAGTGTATAGGACTGTGGCAGATGGACAAGGCCTAAAATAAAGAGCTTTCTGAGTCAAATTACATCTCTATATAAACTTGGGGACAATATAATTGCATAACTTGTAGTGGGGTTACACTGTGGGGTTTCAGTGTAAATAAAAAAAACCTTGCATCTAGAAAACACAACTAGGAGAGGCGGTGGCAAAGTGGTACATTCTAAGAACCATATCCTCTAACCTCAAGTTGACCAACAACCCACTTTCATCCCATATCACAATTTGGAGGAATTATTCTTTGGAGACTTCACTAAACAAAACACTGTTTAGTACTAGGTTCCTATGTATTTTATAGGTAGGCAAGTCTACTGCACTTGCAAGAAAGAAACCGTAGCTGCTGTGTGACTACCAGGGGGCAGGAGAATCCGGAAGCATCCTACAGTAACTGCTGTGTCAGCCACAGACAGAAGCCCCTCTGCCCTGGCCCTCTACCAGTGTCTCCCTTCCCTTCCTTTCCCAGGCTGCAGCTGGGCCTGCCTGAGCTCACAGCTGAAGTAACAGCCTCCTAAGACAGCTGGGGGACTTGGGGGCCTCGGGTCTGGTTGTGAAAGGACCCCTGGTTATGGCTGGTCAGAGGGGGCCACTGTTGCGGGGCCACTGCTGTGTGCCCCCCCGGCTATTGTATGGCCTCTATGCAGTGTATGTCCCTGATGGCAGCAGTCTTTAAACTCACAGGTGAAAAGTCTCTGCCATAGCAGTATCTGAGTTAGGAAATTAGGGAGTCAGACAGTGACTGTTGAGGCGTCACTGCAATTGTGTTGCTCAAAGTCTACAAACAAGAACTGGAGGAGCCAGGATTTGCAGCCTAGTAGTACAGTTCATGTGTGTGGACATTATTGTCCATAAAGGCAGCTCTGTTGTTCTTTGTGAAGATAACTTATTGGGGACAACCGAGCATTTCCATATTCCCCTACCTTGCACATTCCTATGGCCCAAGGGGGAGGAGTATCTGTGTGCAAATGCACTTGGCTTGTCAGTCCATTGTTGTATTTGAATGGACAAGATTTGTTAGCTTATCTATGAAAGCCATGAAGGCTGACTATAGCAGGGCACAGGTTTCTCCAGCAGTCTCGCTCTCTAGAATCGTCTTATGATCTGCACTGAGCGGAGTGTTCGTTTGGGATACTGACGCACATTTAAAAACTATATATTTTCCTTTAACTAGAGACAAAACTGCCAGAACAAACATTGAGGGAAAACTAATAAGCATAAAATACCAACATAGGTTTCAGTTTTGGTACCAAAACAATGCTTCCCCCTCAATTGCTTTCCAAAGCGGCCAAGGACGTGTGATGGTTTTGAAGGAATTTGGCATGATTTCATCACAATCCGGTACATATTTTTGCCATAAATAGATCTATATTTGGATGACTACATCAAGTTGAAATGCATTCTACGTGTCAAGACGGATATGCTAAAAATACACATTTTGTGGGTTTGAGGTCAAAAAACATTGACTAAACAGCATCATAATACGCCAGTGATTTGATTTGTGTAAACTGTGACAAACTGAATCACATGCAGATTGTTTTATATCAAAAGCAGAAGATTATTGCATAATATGAATATAATATTCTTGGACATAATCTTTTAGATCTGTGTTTTTTTTTTATAAACATAATCCCTTGGAAGATCTGTGGAATACAAAAATCATCTCGTATCTGCATCAAACACAGAACTGAAGGAGTCGTCATACATAAGCCAGATTGAAACCAAGACCAGAGGGAAAGACTGAGGAAATGTTCTCTGGGTATAGCAGCGAGTCCTCAGCCTCCTCACGCCATGGTTGTCCTCCCACAGCAGACTGGGATCAGATGACTCCCCAGACGGCCCTGCAGCCTTTAATCTGTAAGCAGAGAGGATTTGTCCAGCCGAGCGATGAAGTGGCAAAAAGACAAGACTGCTGGCACAACATTCCAAAATGGAGCCATTAATACAGCTGACCAGACTGGACTGATGTACAGGATCTTACAGAACAAGTTATCCAAACACCATGAGGACCATGAGGATACCTGCCCTCCAGACATCCCTTTCCTCAAACAGTATCTCTCAACCTCATCACTTAGTTTGACCCAACTGCCTTCATGCAGGAAGACCGTGCAAGCCCTCACCTCACGGGTCAGATGAGATGGCTGCATGTTCGCTGTTTTATTGCGGTGCTCTATTGTGCGTTGTATACATAGGGTTCATTCAGCCAGGAGGACATAAATTGTCCAGCCTAAAAGCCCCGTTCTTGGTGGAGGTTCATGAACAGGCCATGTCACCTCATGAAGCCCGCCCACACCATAAACATCACAGTGATACTCCCCCACAGTGCGTTTGGGAGAGTTCAAGAGTGTCTAAAGCCTATGTGAGATACACTGGTCCATGAGAGCATTGGAGGTAACTTGCTGCACGTGTCTGACAGGATAAGCTAGCCCCTGGGTGAACTGTAGAGATATCTACCTGGGCCTCTCACACAGCTGAGTGCCTTGGAGGCCAAGGGGTCTCTACTACAGTACACCACAGCAAAGCTGCAACAGTCATCCTTGGAGCACAAGGCTAACGCCACACAAAAACCCTTCACTTCAAAACGCCTCCGTGGGAAACGTCTCCCCTCCGCTCACCCTTCTCCACACCCAGGGTGAGACCCAAAACAGTAAATCACCGGGCCGCTGAAATCCCAGACATCGCCGAGGCAATCGGCACTCTGGGAAAGGAAATTACTCAATGTAACAACCCTTCAAAAGCGGCACCTGCAGTCTCAACAGCCACTTTCACTACGGGTATAAAATGTAAAGACTGTTAATCAATTGTTGGAATACCCTGGGGACAGAAACTGTCAAAAAGAAAGACACTGTGCTTCTCTCTGTTGGGTCTTTAACTAACCCCTTTTGTTTTCTTTTAGAGCCAAATCATACATAACCAGTTTGGAAAACAACCTGGAAATATTCATTCTATAAATAGACCCTTAACAATCTGACAGCCCATGGCCAATCAAACACATTTAATCTAGACGGATTTTTGCTGATTTGCTACTTTTTTTAAAAGGGAGGTAAACATCTAATATGTGGCAGTGCATCGTATCACCTCAACCCACTGTGCATTAATCCTCCACAGGATGTACACACAGACAGTATGGGGGGGTTGGGGGGGGGGGGTGTTAAGGAACTGGAACCACATGGCCAGGGGAATATTGCAGCCTGCGGAATGTTGGCAGATACTTTTTAAAGAGAACCAGAGGTTTTTATGAAACTGTTAAGCACCATAAAGGTTGGGGGTCTCCTCATTAGCTAACCTGAGGAGTGGTGTGGGGGGGGGGGGGGCTGGAGCGAGAGAGAAAGAGAAAGGTATAGAGGGAAATGGCGAGAGAGTGCAGACCTGTTGAACTGTGGTGGTGAGTTCCAGACACAGCTGAATGATTTTATTCTTGGTGGTGGTGAAGTCACTGATCCCAGTCAGGGGCGTCCTGCAACGAGAGAGAAGAGAGAAGATTGAGAGGCCGTTTTGGCATGACATCCTCTGGTCACGTCACTGAGATGCAGTAGCTGTCAGGAGAGCTGGATAAGGGGGTAAATCTCACAGCGGGACAACAGGGTGACAGAGCCACCCCTAGGATGCTGTTATTGGGAAAAGAACAGTACTGGTGACGCTTGTCTGCTTTCTGTGTGTCTGGGGTAGAAGGCTCTATTGTCAAAGACTGTGGTTGGAAGGAACACAGTGGGTCACCATATTGGCACCGCCTCCTACATTCCTTCTATCAAACACGCACCCCTGAACTCCAAAAACACAGCTCCCTAACGCTATCCCCTCAAACACAGTGCCGCCCACAAATATGTTGGGAGATCATCATATTATATACATTTTGGACCTGGAAACAAACCTCAGAACAACTAAAATAAGGTCAACATGGTAACATGACTACTACTACTTTCAGAAAATACTACTTTTAGTTAAGTTAACCGACAGTGTGATCTTTAAAACAGATGCTATGAAAATAAATCTGCATCATACATGAGCTGTAAAGTATGTCTAGATTGATTCTGAAATCTCATCTGGATATTTTCTGGACAATGACTAGACAGAGGAAACCACCAGACCAATTTCACTCATGTGTCCTCAAACCCTTTCTAGAAAACTCAGAGAGAAGGGCTGTGTTTCTGCTATAGCCTGTAGAGGCTGAGGAAAACCAATACCTGTGATGTGTAGCTTAGCAGCATATTATAGTCATAAGGTGATTCAGTCCGTGGGCTAGAATGTATAGCAGATTTTATATAGCTAGGACTATCGTATTTTATGGCAGCTATGCAAAGTTACGATGGAGGTTAGGTCTTACCTATCCAGCCAGGCCAGGAGGCTCTTGGCGGCTCCGATGAGCTCCACCACAGAGGTTAGGAAGTCGTTGGGAGGTTTCTGGGAAGTGCTACCGTCGTACGTCGGGCTCTTCCTGCGGTCTGACGTGGACATGTGCAGGCCGTTGGTGGCCGCTCTCATCCTCACCACCAGACCCTTTAGGTTGTCGGTCTCCACTCCGTAGTTCTGAGAGCGGAAGAAAAGAGAGAAAAGTTGAGTTTGAGAGGTTATTGTTTTAGTGTTAGCCATAGAAGAAAAATGTACAGTATGTTACAATGAATGTCAGTATTTCCAGATTTTTACTGCTCTGGATTTCATTTCACAGACAAACATGTTTCCTTCCTGCAGAGTAAACGTGGGTTATTAATTGTAATGCTCTATGACATATATGATTTAAGAGGCCATGTCGGTTTCGGCACCTCGGGTGAAATTCCCCTGTCTTCTTTATGTCCATCTCTGGCTCAACCCTCGGGAGGGAGGCGTCACCCCAGATTTCCACACCTGATTCCCATAAAGCAGGTAAAGTTTGCATTCCTGAGCCAGGCTACTTCCTCCTTGCACATTCCACTAATTTACAGATCCTTTACAGATCATTCAGGGGTCATGAGCAGCAGACAGACCACGTGTAGTGTACTATACTGTACTGTATTGTAGTCTAGGCCTACTGCTGCTGTGATCAGGCTCTAACAGTAAGTAAAGGTGCATGAGAAGGCAGAAAGCATAAGTGAGGGCAGAAGCATAAGCCTGTCCCCAGATCTGTATACTGCTCTGTGTTCATTTCTATTGCCCTTACAACCCTGACCTGCTCCGGGGAAAGTGATTCTCTCAGCGTTAACGTCCCTGGAAATTATATAAAAATGGGTCCTATTGGCCAAAGAAACCTCTTATTTGAGGCCAATGTTCTGCCCTATAACTGCCCTCATGTGGCCCTAGCGACGGTCTTAGCAAGTGTTCAAACAAGCCAAAAAAGAAGCGACCCAAAACGTTTAAATTATTTTTTTACACTCCAGATACAAATTTATACAAACAACTTACAGACACACACAAACAATGACTACATCTCATCTGCCCAGACCCGCATGCCCACACCCCAATCCTTAGTGCCTGCATTATTGTTTGCCACTTGGCCTTAAATTGTACCAATTTGTTTCTCAGTCGCCCATGCTATTTCAATAATACTTTTCCATTGTGTCAACGATGGCAGATTGATTGACTTCCAGTTTTTTCAAGATGAGTGATGAGAAGAGAATCATCCTGCCCATAGAGTATCTCACTTACAACCCCATATGCAATGTCTTGAAATATGCAGACAGACAGATTAAAAGTATGTTTACATTGTAATACTTTGACAGCCAACTTTAGCTATGCCCACAACTTCCGGAATTTATAGCATTCACAGAAAGAATGGATTATTGAGTCATTATTAGTTTTACACTTAAGACATGACTCTGCCGTTGTGCTGTATAATTTGTGACTCATGTCTGTTGTATAATACATTAGTTTATACTCATTTCATTAGTTATGCGCCAACTTTCCCTCCATCTTGTGCCAACATCAGGTATATTGTTTAGAAGTAATAACTAGAAATGGAATTAAATACTTTCTGTAGATAACTAGCTAGTCAGGTGCTTTGATATGGGCATGAATACACAAGCAGTATATCAAACTGGGATAATGTTTTAGGTTACACCGGCAAGTATAAGAAACCAGCTAGAAAGACTGCCAGCTAGCTACTACAGTAGCAAGGTAAGGCAACACTTATTTGCTTTCACAAAATGAAAAAGACACATTTACAACTTTGCTATCATGAAATGGGAGACCGGCGAGGATATGTTATCAACTGTCTTATCAAAAATCCCACTCCACCTGCTTGCAGGCTGGTAGATCAAAAGGAGTGAAGCTTGTAGAAACCTTAACCAGGGCCGGACTACAGCATCTGGGACCCCAAATTTGAAGTTTTATGCTATTCTACTTATTTTGTCATAAGGCTAAGAGAAAATGTTTCCTGCTAATTCTACACTTTTGCCATGGGGCAGAGATATTTGTTCAGCTGTTTTATAGTTCATTTTAAGCTTTTGTTCACATTTTGCCACTAAGCTGAGAGAATTGTGCAGTGTTAAAGCAAATATCCTGCTATTTTACACAATTTGCGATAAGGCAGACAGGAAATGATGCAGTTTTAAAGCCAATTTCCTGCAAATCTACACATTTTGCTATCATATGCTATTTGAGGGCCCCCAACCTCAAGTGCCCTGTGTGCCCGTTTGGTAATATGGCTCTGATCTTAACACAGACTCTGGTCAGGTTCAGACGGTAATGCTCTTATCAAACATCACAGCTGCTACATTCATCATGACGTCAGTCAGCTGCTTGCTCTGGTTAGTGTAGCGGTGCATTAAAAACACTATATTTTAGTCTGGCCAAGTTGGAAAAGTGAGATGGCTCACAGGTTGTTGCATCCATGCCAGCCTTGCTGGCCTCGGCCTGACTGGCACGCTAACAGCTAAATACGCTAAAGAGCAGAAAATAGCCTGCGCCTGCTCGGCCCAGCTCCACACTCCAATCTGCAAGTGATCAGCAGCTAACTGCTGTTTTATATCAGGAGCATTTACTCAGGAACACATTATATATTACTTACCTCATCCTAGAGTCATCCCCATCGAGCTGCATGGGGCTGAGGTAGCCATCAATCAAATGTATTTATAAAGCCCTTCTTACATTAAAAAATTATATATATATATATTTTCTACCTTTATTTAACTAGGCAAGTCAGTTAAGAACAAACTCTTATTTACAATGACGGCCTACATCAGCAGTTGTCATAAAGTGCTATACAGAAACCCAGCCTAAAACCCCAAACAGCCATATGTGCAAAATTTCCCACATCTCAGTTGGTAAATAAAACAGTTTGCTCTTTCAGAGGTCCACCGAGACACAAAGAGCCTCAGGTCATTATGGGAGCGTCATGAACTTTAGGCAGATTTATACTAGGACAAGAAATGGAGAAAAGATGCATATAAATATCTCAGATGCTCTAAAACCCCACACTGGTCCATGAAAAGACACAGCAACTGTGTTGAACCAAAACAGAAATAGTGAGACTTAGACACTAAGCTGTGGAGAGCCAGTTAAGATCAAACAGCACTCCTGGTTTTATCATTAGCGGGCTACACCAGCTCTGACTGCTACGCAGATGTTCAATACCTCCCCGTCACATAGCTGTAGCAACTTATAGGAATAGTGACCAGGTGAATATTGTGGGTTTCAAATCAAATCCACTCTTATTTCAATCAGTCTTATTATGGGCACTGCTTAGCTAGCATCGAGAAAGCAGATAAGTGACTTGTGAATAGGATCTGCTTGGGCCTCCAGATAGGCCCTGTATCCTGACATGGAGAAGTGTTCACAAGAGAAGTGTTCACAGGAGACCTGAGGAGGGGTATCACAACAGGTTCTTCCTGCCCCTCACCGCAGGGGTCCAACGGTACGCATCACCTGACACCACCATTGGAACACGGCAGGAACAAGGCCCAAGACGGCAGGAACAAGGCCCAACGCACCCAACCCGCGTCAATCAGCCAGGTGGGGGCCACGTCTGTTTCCTGCTCCTGAAGAGAGAGTCTGGTACGCTCCTCCAAGGGACAGGTCCACAGTGGACAGTAAAGCCCCACAGCAGTTTCCACCGCACTACTTAGCCGCTGCACCTTTAATATCTATTCCGTTGCTCTGGGAGACAATAGGGGGGGGGGGGGGTCCCAAAGGAAAAACAGAGGTGTTGGTTTCAAGATGGGTCTCTGCAGAAGTCATCATGGTTTTGAGAGTCCCAGTTTAAATAATGAACATGTTCTTCCTCTGTCTTCAGAGACCAGTTCTCTCAGATGGCCTTTGCCTGGTGTGAGCTGTAATCTGAGTGGTACTGAAGGGCTACATTTAGTCAGCCAGTCTAACATCCTGCTGAAGGGACTCTGGCAATGAAAGCCAAGTCAAGACAAGGTTCTACTCATTTACGAGATGAGAACAGATACAAGACTGATGTAAGAACATGCTCTCTAGGAGCATTCAACAGCAGAGAAGGTTCACACCATCTTATGACCACCTCCTGACCATCTACCCTGTTGCTCCATGACCAGTACAGGCTCCGCTGGAATTTAGGGGGTGGATATCCTGTCTACCGTGAAAGGACTGCTGTGTGACCACAAAGAGAAGATATGGACTGTTTAACCCCACAGCGAGAGGGTCTGGTGTTTGTCAGCTGGTTGTTCCACTCATAAGCCGTGACCTCTCCCCAGTTAAAGTTAATTGAAACGATAGTCTGTCTTCCTCCCGCGGGGCCAGTGAGACAGGGGCCTCTGTTAATAAGGAGAGCCACAGTAGACCAGCACGACTAGCTTGTTTACCCAGGGTTCCTCAAATCAGGGGTGCGAGGAGCGTTTCCGTGCCACTGATGGCGCAGCATTCCAAACCCAGGGTCAGTAGCGGGGGAAACGAATACGACTAAACATGCTCTCTAATCCTCCGTCTAAATGACATAACATAATCATCCTCTCCTAACAGACTCAACTTATTTAGAGAAATAAAAAAAGGCTCTGGACTGGGGGAAGATTTGTTAAAGAAACACACGCTGGGGAAACACGGGGGAATATGGGTTAAATTTATGAAACCCATCCAGAGAAAACAATGAGCCTTCACCAAATCGCTGGTTCCTGCAGTCAGCAGAAATCTGGAACAATTACCCTCAGCATAGAGTAAGGGACGCTGGACGGGAACTACATTTAGGTCAACTAGTAATTGAATTACATTTTGCAGCAGCTTGGTGGTAGTGGAACTACATTCAAATACTGGTAGTGTTGCCATGTAGTGGTCTAGCTAAATACTGGAACTACAGACCACTTTTTTTTTTTGCTAAAATAAAATGGGTGAAGTAGGCAGAATGTCCTTTATTTTTCAGCATCAGACCTGCCCAATTCTCACTTGAAACCCTTTTTGTGTGCCCAATTATCACTTGTGTATATTGGCTAAATTACACACTTAACATCGAACTCCAGAGTGATCTGTTCTTGCAATTTTCATCATTTTCACTAAGTACTTTTTCTAAGTAACTTCAGCTTAAGGAAGGCATATTTTTCTTAAGGGTAGCTTAACTTCTTCCAGTGTGAAGTAATTGGTAGCTTGGTAAACTATATTTTCAGAGTAGCTTCCCCAACACTGGCTGGACTGAAGGATATATGGTACATAAGGTATGACAGGTTCATCATAGCATAAGCATTACCTTCTACCCCTGTAAAAAGCGTTTCCATATGTCAGTTCCCAATGATCACAATATCATAGTTACCGACTAGGGCCTTATCTCTTCAAGCTGTTATCACCATCTCTGCTCCAGAGAGGGATGCTCAGACACTATGCAACAATACTTCCCAATGAATATTCCCTGGAGATGATGAATCAAGGAACAACAGGCTTCATAGGTCTGTCTCCAGCCTTGTGTTGGACAATCCCAGGATCAGGCTGGACATAGACATGGGGCTCAGGGCACTCAGACTTGCAGCTACCATGCTGGGGTTAATCTATGTGTCGCTCTTCCTTTCTGAATCTCAACCTTAAACATCAAAAGCAAAACTAACCAGGATCAGATGTCAAGGGCGCGAACATCACTCATGTCGAATCCATAGACCACACCAGGCTCCTCTGGCATTTAGGTGGTGGGTATTTAGCTGTGCCAGCTAAACGAGATCTGTTTGGGTAAAGTGACCTGTTGGTCTACTGCTTAAAGTCATGAACTTCCTTTTCTACAGAATAAATACAAGGTCAGGGAGCATTGCAGGATAAAATCTAAATGGATATGCTCTTTTTAGAATTAGGATAAATCTGTATTGAGAGCAATTTTAAAGGAACATAAGGATTTCACAAAAGAAAAACACTGACACTGATCAACAACGCAATCTGGGCTGACACAGGAAACGATAAAAATCCAAATCAATCCCATCTGTTTGAAAACCTGGTTCTGTTTCAGTCGGCGCTTGGTGAACGTTTTAGGAGCGTCTCTCTCCTCTGTCCGCCTCTCTTTCGCTCTCCCCCTCTCTTAGATTTAAGACAGTCGCGTTGACCATAACTCTTCTCCTGGCATCTTTTCTGATGGATGGCCAGTCGCCAGGCTAGAAGGCCAATCGGCATTCCCATGAGCCACTGGGGTGAGAAACAAGGCTGAGGCCGGGAGTGCACTGGGAATGTAACCTCTCTCTCTCTCTCTCTCTCTCTCTCTCTCTCTCTCTCTCTCTCTCTCTCTCTCTCTCTCTCTCTCTCTCTCTCTCTCCTCTCTCTCTCTCTCTCTCTCTCTCTCTCTCTCTCTCTCTCTCTCTCTCTCTCTCTCTCTCTCTCTCTCTCTCTCTCTCTCTCTCTCTCTCTCTCTCTCTCTCTCTCTCTTCTCTCTCTCTCTCTCTCTCTCTCTCTCTCTCTCTCTCTCTCTCTCTCTCTCTCTCTCTCTCTCTCTCTCTCTCTCTCTCTCTCTCTCTCTCTCTCTCTCTCTCTCTCTCTCTCTCTCTCTCTCTCTCTCTCTCTCTCTCTCTCTCTCTCTCTCTCTCTCTCTCTCTCTCTCTCTCTCTCTCTCTCTCTCTCTCTCTCTCTGTGTGTGTGTGTGTGTGTGTCTGAAAGAAACAGAAGGATAGAGATGCAGCTAAATAAAGAGAGAGCACTATAACCTATTTCTTCTGTTCCTCCCCTTCATGTCCTGTCAAACAGGTCTAAGTGATGGGATTCCCTACTAATCACCAGCTCAAATCTAACCACCACACCAGACCTGGAGCCCATAGAGCCTGATTTCCCTCCATCTGGACTGAAATAAATAGAGAACCTTGTTTCCTACTGTAATGTCCTGGAGCACTGTTCCACACCCTACTGAGTTCAGTGGGAAATTAGAGATTCTGCACCACTGGTTCCTTTGGTTGCCAACTACAATCTGGGCCCATTTCAAAACACACACCCAGGCACCGAGGCAGGGGACAGCAGGGCTGATGACCTTAGCTCCATCTCCAGAGATTCTCACTGAACAACCAGCAAGCTGGTTCCAGCATCCGTTTTTCACACAAGGGCTTTAACGATCTGTCATGATCTTATTTGAAACGAGAAACAACCAATTAAATCTGCAGGAGAGAGAGAGAGACAGATGTGGGGTGAGCGCCATGTACGTACCAGAGCACAGAGCAGGTCGACGGCCTCCAGCACCAGCTCCTGGTGTCCGATGCGGGCCACACCCAGCTCCTCCAGGTCCTGATGGGAGATCTTCAACAGCTGCTCCCCGCTGATCTTCTCCCGCTCAAAGTTAGGCACATACTGCTGCAGGCTGTCATCCAGGCCTGGACACAGAGAGGGGAAAGGAGAGAAAGAGAGTAAGTACCTTGAGACAAAGAACACCTATAAGAAATACCTTTATGATGTGATAACATCAAATAACAGTAAAAGCAGTGGTTGTTATGCAGGCCTCTATAACATGGAGTGATAAAGAGCCATACAGTAGAGACACACCACATTAAAATCTCTTTTTAAAAAGACGCAACGGGATCCATGGAAGTCGGTCTCCCCCGGTCTTGACACAAGCCCAGTTCTAATAACAGAACTGAAAAGATACGGGCGGCTGTAGTATTTGTACACAGACCAACAGCAGAGAGAAACAGGTGCATCAGATCTATAGCCAAGATAAACACACCCTGAACAGACGAGCGGTTAAACTGTTGGGCCAGTTAAACAAAGGACGGCTCTTTATCCTGTTACAGTTGGGGGACGTCTCTTAGCTGCTTTTTAAACCCCCACACTGTTGGATGAGTTAACCATCACAGTACCAGCCACTCAAGGAAAAGCAATCCATAATACATTACACCTTCAATTGGTCCAACGCAATGCCGTTTTCATATTTTATAACCCCCCCCACCCAACAGAAGTCTGTGGGTAACATGCAGTGCTTTAGATAACTGAAAAAAAATAAGAAAAATCTCCCAAGAGAACCAAACACAAATGCTTATTGTTCACAATAAACCATTTGGAGGGTGGGGGGGGGGTAAACACCATAGTCCATCAATGAGGGCACAGAGAGGGGCCAGCTGCAGAGCTATGGCCATGAGCCCTGGCCCTCTGAATGGCCTGTCAGCTGCACAACCCCCCTGGTCCCGACAGATGCACACACACACAGATGCAGAGACGTGCTGTGAGTATGGCCATCCAAAACCCATCCATTTCTCTGTTGACAAGTATTCAAGGAAAGAGCTTTGGTTTCGTACATTCTTTCCAGTCTAAACTGCAGCCATATTAACCACACTCCACATACGGTATGAACACACTATGCAGAGCATCATGTGTGCAGACGGGGTATGTTCTGTGGTCAGGAGCCATCTTTATGAATGGTACCTCATTTTCACACCTGTATGGACATTCAATGTGTGTGTGTGTGTGTGTGTGTGTGTGGTGTGCTGTTGCTACGCCAATGTATCTGTGTGTGTCAGCGTGGTGAATGGCTTAGTGCTGCAGGAGATCCGGTTGCAGATACCAGAGCAGACTTAATTCCCAAATTCTCTCAGCTACCGCACGGCAAAGGGTACCGGAGCGCCAAGTCTAGGTCCAAAAGGCTCCATAACAGCTTCTAACCCCAAGCCATAAGACTGCTGAACAAATAATCAAATGGCCACCCGGACTATTTACATTGACCCCCCCCCTTCCATTTGTTTTTACACTGCTGCTACTCACTGTTCATTATCTATGTATAGTCACTTTACCCCTACCTACATGTACAAATGATCTCTCTAACCTGTACCCCCACATTGACTCGGTACCGGCACCCCCTGTATATAGCCTCCTTATTGTTATTTTATTGTTTTTTTTGGGTGTGTTTTTAATTTATTTTTACTTTAGTTTATTTACTAAATATTTAACTCTTTCTTGAACTGCATTGTTGGTTAAGGGCTTGTAAGTAAGCATTTCACGGTAAGGTCTACACCGGCGCAGAGCAGAGAAACAGGGGCTCCCAGGACATACCACAGAGGCTGCTGTGACAATCACATGTCTACTGGATTGCAGCAAGAGTAGCACATGCTGCTGTGACTGTCCCCTTCTGTCACTCACAGACACACGCGCTGGTCAATTCTGTACATTCATAGAAACACCTTCACATAGGCCTACATTCAAACCCACCATCACAAAATACTACAAATGAACAGAAGAATCTCTAACAGTTCATTAACTGCGCTTTTTACGTGGAAGTTCATTTTTAAACGTCCTCTTAGAAAACCTCAAAATGCTAGAAAGTCTGCAAAGGAATCTCGGTGAAATCAACAAAAGACATCCAACTGCTCAACTGTAACCCATAACGCAACCAGTCAAGTTCACTTACTGTAAACATTCTTCACATTCCTGGGTTGAGAATTCCCAGGGCAGACTTTACGCAATTTGGGCTTAATCCCTAAGACGGACTGAGTTTTGGCAGCACAGAGGGAGCTCACTTCAAAAGGCCCAGTGGAGGGGAGCATGAGAGGGACCCAGTGAGCGCTGTGCGGCAAAGGGGGACTGAACGCAGCCCAACACAAACACAGCGTCCGCCTCTGACTGGGCCAGCTGCTGGTAATGGGATTAAAGAGAAACAAAAGAATGGAAACACAGACCTATGGTTTCTCCTTCCTGCATTACCCTCGGCGTGTTAAGAAGGCATTTCCTGTGGAATGATGCCATCCTTCTGCAGAATAGCTCTACGGACAATTTGAGAAGGAGAGAGAGGAAGGCTAACTAAGTTCGGGCTACCAGGCCTGCTCTGCCTCAGACTCTGGCAGTTTCCATTCCCATACTTAAGCAACGGAGATTAACTTCTCCTCAACAGCCTGAGGGCTTATTACAATGCGTTGGGTAGACAAGAAAAACATCTTCCCAAAAGGAGAACTTCCCTTCCACCTTCAATACCTATATAAATTGCTTGATTAGTTTAAGTGTTTTCAAATTTTCCAAACACATCCACAAATCTCTGCCCTGACTTTGGAATTCTGGGTCAGATCACAGTAGCGTCCAACCTGACGAGCCTGGCGGTCTAATTGGGAGAGTGAACAAAAGCTGCCACTTCAAAACAGCCTGTGTGTGATTGGACCCAGGACCCGTCCCTTCGATGGGACTAATTGAGAGGATCCCGCTGGGGAGAGAGTGGGGAAACACCAGTCAGACTAAATTATTCCCATAGGAACCACAGACCTCATTATCCCAACAGGCCTACAAGTCGTAGTGCATTTTTCCAATAGGAACCACAGGCTGCATTTGCTCCCAGCGGCTTCAGGGACAATACCATGATCCCTCTGGCCTGTACTCTTGCCACATCCAGAAGAAAAGACGCACCTTCTCACAGAGACCTGATAAAAGTTTATAGAGCGTAGATCAATGGCCACAGTGCGTGTGTGAGAACCTATCAACGTTCATTAAAGGACATAAAAACAAGTGAGGGAGGTGGGTGTCACATTGTGAATTGATGTAGGGGATTGGAGTGGGGGAGTTTGTGAAAGCTCTTCAAAAAGGCCAAACCAGGCTCAAACGCTTTACAAACGTTTTAACGCATCCTGAAAACAGCACTTAACACGCACTTAAAATGCCAAAGCTGAGATGAAGTGTGAAGCAACATGAAGAAACACAAATTCTCCTCATTTGAACATCAGTAGAAGGAGCTTATGGTCTGAGAGTGTGTGTGTGTGTGTGTGTGTGTGTGTGTGTGCATTGGTGACAGTGAGTCCAGCTGAGACTGCAACAATCCAATCGACTAAATGGTCCAGCATAAACATAGGGTTCAAGCCAACTCACTGTGTGTTTTCAATGTAACATAATAGGAGGAAGTTCCATTTCAAAGCACTTTGAGTGATCGATTTTCACAATATAGGGAATGATTAGCAAACCTCAACGCCCCCAGTCTGTCATTACCCCACCCACTCTGAAGCAGGGGGCTGGCTGGGCGGGCACCTGCTGTTACTGTAGGGTCCTGCTGCCCCCCTGGTACACCCACTGATTGGGGCCTGGAACTACATGACATACCTTTGCTGCTATAACAACCTTCACTCGTCTGGGAAGGCTTTCCACTAAATGTTGGAACATCGCTGCAGGGACTTGCTTCCATTCAGCCACAAGAGCAGAAATTTGACAAACTGACTTGTTGGAAAGGTGGCATCCTATGACGGTGCCACGTTGAAAGTCACTGAGCTCTTCATGCTACTGCTTTTTGTCTATGGAGATTGCATGGCTGTGTGTTTGATTTTATACTCCGGTCAGCAAAAGTTATGGCTGAAATAGCCAAATCCACTAATTTGAAGAACAGGTTATAAACACAAAAGCTTTAGTCCAGAGTTGACATTAGATGACGTACAGACATGCACAATTCTGGACAGCTGGGAAAGCAAAGATCTCAGAGCCAGAGGCTCCGTTTGGACTGTAGAAACGGATCTGGATCACACTGAAGGCCATGGAACTTCAGCCTACTTAAGGCTATAAGCACAGGTTTTTGGCAATGTAAACAGGGAGTCCTGTGATAATCCTAACATTTCCTGGTTAACATCCGTACAGAAGGACTAAAAACCGCAGGTTTCCTTTCAGAAGCCAGAACGTGACACTCCAGGGAGAATCGAGGAATGACCAGGAGATTCAGACTTTGTAAATGCTCTGAAGTAGAGACAGAAAAATAAAATAAAAAGGCTGCAAAGTGCCTCACAGCATGTAGTCTAGCTGGCATTATACTGCAAGACATTTAGAAGCAGATGTCATGTGTAAGGTAATTTACTGTAGGCTATAATGAGAGCAGGAAGGAAATCCGAATACCTTCGTGTCCTATTACAGAAGAACACGCAATCATGCAATTAGATATTCCAGGTATTGTCTTTAAAGGCCCAGTGCAGTCAAAAACATGATTTTTCTTGTGCGAGATCTCTCTCACTATCTATATATCACTCTATCTATCTATATATCTATACACTACGAGGTTGGAATAATACTCTGAAAATAATGATTATGCAATTTTAGTGTAAGAGCTCTTTGTAAAGACCACCTGAAATCTGAAGCTTTGGCCCACTTGGTGACATCACCAGGCGGTAAATTAGTTAATAGCCCAATAAGAGTTCCAAACCTCTGCCAATAACAGCTAGTTTTCCATTTTCTACTTCCCACTGAGACCACTCCCACACAGTTCTTGCTTGAGAAATTGTACTTTGCTAAGAAGCTTCTTTTTTTTTTTTTTTTTGCATTTTAATTGAAAACAGAGTAATTGTTACCCAGAAATGATTTGATATTGAAATAAAAACATCTGCTTTGGACCATTAAGTATCCTTCTCCTCTGAAGCAGACCTTGATCAGATCACCCGTAAATCCTACATAATTGATTATGTGCTGCAGCTTTAAGATGACCTGCACATCTGTTCCTTCCAACAGTATACGAACACACTGGTATATGAATGTTCACACACACCCCTCCT
Source organism: Thymallus thymallus (assembly GCA_023634145.1). Classification (NCBI taxonomy): domain Eukaryota; kingdom Metazoa; phylum Chordata; class Actinopteri; order Salmoniformes; family Salmonidae; genus Thymallus; species Thymallus thymallus. The sequence goes on along the minus strand of CM042405.1, from coordinate 23,100,405 downwards.
CCTCTCTCTCTCCTCCCAACACCAGTGTCACATCCACCACTAGGCACAGAGTATAGACTCAAGCAGGCCTAGCTTGGGTTCTCAGGGGTTTGATTACATAGAAAAGAACACACTCACCTCCCACCGAAAGAAAGAGCCTCTCCTCTCCTCTCCTCTCCTCTCCTCTCCTCTCCTCTCCTCTCCTCTCCTCTCCTCCCCTCCCAGTGGAGGCTCTGGCCATCTGCCCCCTCCCCGTAACGTCCCATCCTATCCCTGGTCCTACCCTGACAGGGCTGGACAGTGGGAAAGCTACTAGGCGTACAATAGCAGGGCCACTAACTCTGTCTTATTTAGTTTGGCAAACCTGTGGGGAATCTGCGGAATTCAGACACTGTTCTCAGGAGGAGTTCCATTGTGGGAATTCAAGAACAATGGCTGTGGGCCGCCTGGGCTGTAATTAGAAGAAGAAAACGTTTAATTAGAAGAAAAAAAAAAAAGAAAAAAAAAAAAGAGTGCTACGCTTTCCTCTGACGCACGACTTCCCATCACAGGAGCAAAACAAAGCCCATACAAAACACAGTGGCCAATGTGAAAGGGACAGTTGTGCAACAACAGTACCATCCCCACTGAGCATCTAACCCCAACTATGCATGTTGAGCTTCTATAAGCTATATCTCTTTATCTCCCAGTCCTATAAGGAAAACTAGTGGGTAGGACTGTCCAAGCGTACATTCTGACATCATGGGCAATCCTGTTTACCGTCTATATGCTTTGAAGTTGTCCCAAATTTGCTGTTGGTGAGGTTAATTATCAGCTGATGTGTTGGTGTGTTTCTGTAGGCTATTGGTGTTGGGTCCTTGAGTTTAACAAAGTGTATATTGCTTAGCAGGGCCCATCTTGAACAAAGATTACACTTTTAACCAGGGTCTCCAACATAACAAAAATACCAAAGACTTAAGAGTCTGTCAAGGCGAGATGGACAATGACATAAGGGAGCAGACACCACATTCCTGGTGTGTGTGTTAAGCAGATCAATAGCCTGGCTCTACCTCACTCAGTCAGAAGCTAATGAGAGAAGGAGGGGAGATACTGACAGAGGTTGAGGAGGTGAGGTTCTATGGCTGTGGGGGGAAACGAGGGGGAGTTTAGACCAGTGGATCGACAGAACGATAGAGGGACAGAGAAGAGATTGAACAAACTTCCCTGACAGTTACTCCTGGCTAGTCCCCAAGCACCAAACATGTCAGTCAGAGTTTGTTCCTGTACTCCTATTAAGTCCTTTTTCATAACTCTGGCTTCCCCTGCATGGACTCATGTACAACACATCAGAAGACAGACACGGTAATGGGCATTCTTATTCAGTGAGGTCTGGAGCAGCAGCTGTGCGTAATGCGGGTCGTTTTAGAACTACCTCTCACCCTTACATAAACAGTCATCACTCTGCAGCCAGCCAGCTAGCCACGCTGCTCATAAACCTCGCACAAACAACCACTAGAGAAACAAAAGAGCCACCAAAATGTCCTGAAAACTGTTGCTCCACAACCCCCCAGATTTTCTTTTTCCTGGCCCTCCATGCTCATATTGTTGCAGGTCTGTTTTTAAAACTATCATCTCAGCACAGCCAAAGTCTTGGTGCGACTAACACCTTCCAGTTGCTTGAGAAACTATTTTGACTATGTCAACTACCACTCAAAACTCAGCCTCTGCTATGTCAACTTCTATGCCATTACTAAATCCCTCCAGGCTAACCATAATTACAGTCCTTCGGAGGTTGTCTCTTCAGTCTTCACAGAGAGAGAGAAAACCGCCACGTCTCATCCCAGCTAGGCATGCCCAACCATGGGCTCATACTGTAGATATGGCAAGGAGGTTTTCCTGACGATGAAACCGGACCAAGGAAAAACTCCTGACCTTGCTCATAGACAGCCAGAGACTGCCTGTACAGTGTAGTGAACTGAGAACAATGGCCTCTCCTCTCCATGTCTGGTGTATGATCATGGCGGCCTGGTATGCTGATTACAGGCTAGTTTAATAGCTCTGTCATGAGAGCCAACAGAAACCACAACAAAAACATATAGGCTCGGGAGGGAGAAAAGTGCACCGCTCATTTAGGTGGTTATAGACAAACCACATTTCTATGGGAACCGTATAAGGTTCAGTCTCAAACAAAAGACACTTGTGAAGATATGCCATTGATGAAATGTGGGAGGGGAAAGAACGGACGTCCTGTTTGGAAAGATTTACAGTGTACACGCATCTAGGTCAGGGATAAAGGAGAGAAGGTTCAAAAGGGACTGAGCATTGTTACTCTGTCCTCCATCCCACTAAAGACCATAAAGTCATCAACACACACAGAACAGAAAATGCCATGTCATTAAAAACACATGTAACAATCAAACACCACAATGATGGGCTGTAACGCTGTCATTGAAATTTCACAGCCACCCAAACACCCTCTTAAATCAGATTACACGCTGTACATTAAAAATGAATAGAATTAACATTTGAATGTAATATGAGTACCGACAGCTAGCGCTCAGCTCTTTCGGAACAGAGGGAGATGACTCGATCCTGTTCTCTGTGTGGGAGAGACTGACTGCGAGTCATCTTCAGTGGGATGCTATCTGAGTGACAGCGTGACCAGCCAGTGTGACACCCACAGGGCAAGGCACAGACAGACATCCATCCCACTTCCAGGCAGTGGCACAGCACAGACTCCTTCTCTGCCATGTTAATGACATACCCGTGTCTCACGCTCTCCCTCTCTGACAAACAATGCGTTTCTGGATCTATTATGATGCATTTGAGTGACAAACAGAAGGGAATAACTCCCACAAATCAGGAATGATCGACTAGTTCCTTCAGGCAGTGGAACAGTAACATGGCAATTATTCTTTTTACCACAAAACACACCCTTTTCATTTCCAGGTGTGCTTATAGTTTGAACCTTTCTACGCACCTGTTCCGTGTCTCTCAACACTATCATGACAGAATGAAAATGAGTAACAGATTATTGTAAATTAGCAAACAGAAGTAGAGGCGTTGAAAAGAGTCAGCTTTTCCCAGTGAGCACCAATGAAAGGAAAACACAGCATCTCCCATGAAGCTCCCAGTTTTCCACTCTTTGGAGATTGTCAATTGGGGAAAAAGTCAGTCCTCTCCTCGATTAGCTGTCAAATGCTCGATGGAGTGTGTCAATTCATTAGTAGGAGAACAGGGAAGTCTGCTCATCTCCTCAATTACCTACTTCAGCAGAAAATGCACAAGAGTATCTTTTCGGGTTCTAGCACAGTGTTTGAAATCCACCACACCCCCTTTGAATCAGTTTTTTTCTCAGAGGAGAAATTCATGCACATATTTAAACACGAAACAGTAAAACGATACACTACTTATCCTTTTATCTATAAAAATGTCTTGCACAACTAGTTCAATTTTCTTTTATATCTTTAAACATTTATTTTGCGATTCCACCCGGTTAATGTAATTTGCCTGATGAAGTGAGAGTGGAGGAGGAGTCATTTGTTTCCACGTTTCCTCCACTCAGCGCCTCGATTACCTTTGACCTTTTTCAAAAGTAGGCGTTGAGAGGACGGAGGAAAGAGGCGATACGAGTCGAGCAAATCCAATTGAGATTCTCCCTTTGTCTGAGTCAGGCCTCACCCTACCTGTTTAAACAAATGCAGGTGTTGCTGGGTAGCTAAACATTATGAATTGACCTTCCAAAACACAATGCTCTATTATTTTGTAGTGTCCATTCAGTGTAGGTTGGCAAGGAAAAGTTTGTTGTTTGAAATTCAAGGGCATAGTTCTTCTGTTTGGGGAGAGGGTTAGTATGAACTTGACCTGATATTTGCAGTTGAATTCATCAGATAATAGAACACAGCAGGCCATTCGGCACCTCTGCAAATACCCACACAGAGCATGACACAGCACTAACAAGTACTGTATGAAGGAGCAGACCTCTGGAAATGCAAATGTGTCAGAAGATTCTTCCTAGGTATGGGTGGAAGACTAGGATGAATGAAAGCCCAGTCCCTGGAGGGTAAAGAGGAACCCTGTCGGAAAGAAATAAAGACAAAGCCTTTAACGTATGTGTCAGTTTTTCCCTTAAGAGGTATGACTTCACTGGAAGGTTTTTTTTAATATTTCTCTGTGGATTTTTTTACAACGCTCCTTTAACTACAAAACAAAAAAAGGTGACTGCCAGTCCAATGACATTTGAATGAAAACAGAAGTGTGGCACATAAATGTTGTCTTATCTCTCCCTAGTTAGTGATATGTCATAAAACTGTAAAATCCACAAAAAACATCTGAACAAACACAGTTGACTTGAAATTAACCAAAAGACAATGGGATTTCCCAGGGGTCCACCAGGTGTTTTTCCATATCCTGGTTGAAGCCCTCCAAACCTCCCTCATCCATCCATTCGCTCACCACCCTGCCTGCCATGGCCGTAGGGCCACACCAGGGAGCCAATCAGAACATTTTAATGTAGGGAGCCAACACGAGGTGGCTGATCTAGAGGCAGTTAGTGTGTAAACACCTCTATGCTTGATATGGACGCTTGCCAACACATACAGTACATTGACAGACCTGAATGGATGGAAAGAAGCACATTCTGAATGAAAAGAAGCACACAGACACCAGTCCTAGTTATAGGATTGTGTTGGACCACTGAAATGGCAATATTCTCCTTGGGACAGGAGATATCAGTAGTCGGAGTGCTAAAGCATCATAAGCTAAACTACAAAGGCAGAGATGACTAGGTCTGTCCCCGACAAAAAAACAAAAAAGCTTGGACGACCAAGATTAGTCTGCTCTTTCAACCTATCGATTGGTCAAAATTTTAAAACCTGTATATTTCCATATATTAGATACATCCTATGTGTTTTAATCACATCAACTACATTCTTTAAGCACACCATTTGATTAAATAATTAAAAGACACGATTTGATTGTGCCGGGCCGTGCTCAGCAAAAAAAAGGAAAAAAAAAAAAAAAGTGACCCGCACCCATTGTCTCTCTCCTCCTGCTGCAGCAGCAGCCTCCACCACAGAGCATCAACAGTGTTTATAGCGCTGTCTGTGTTACTAAAGCTGCAACATAATTACAGCCATTTCTGACTGAAAAGTTCTGTTACCAAAAACACCTAATTTGTTTAGGAAAAACATTCCCTATTTGTTTAGGAAAAACATTCCCTATTCCCTCAAACCTTGCTCTCTTTACGTGACATGTATGCATCGCATGTGCGTGAACAAAACCATTTAAAATGTAGATGTTTTTTGCATTGTATACATTTACCATATCATATGGAGACAGAAACAAACATTTTACCTTATCATAAGTAGACATAATTGCAAACTATTAAATCCTTCCAATAGAAATAAAATAAACAATTCGGTTACGAATTGAACTTTAATAAAATGAGTTGACATCACATGGGATGATTTCACTGAACAACAAAAGGGAATATTGAATGATCCCCAATGATCCCTCGCATCTGCCAAAAATGTTTTCAACATATATCTGTAAAATGATAGTCTAGAAACGAAAGCTTTAGTTGTCTTCCTCTCAGGCTTCCATGTCTTCTCCCTGGACCTCCTCAATGTCCACATCTTGAACATCAGACTGATGCCTAATCTTCACTGTCACTTTACAACCTTGTTGAGGATGGCTCGTTGTCAGGCTCAAAAAGCCTCAAATTTGCCCGGATGGCCACCAATTTGTCAACCCTTGTAATGGTCAGCCTGTTGCGTGCGTGTTCCCAAACAAGGACCAGTTGTGCTCTGAGGTGGCTGATGTTGATGGGATTTGGAGGATGGAGGCAACAGGGGAAAGAGCCTCAGATCCACAAAGTCCCTTCCACCAGGTGGCTGATGTGATATGTTGGTATGACTGCCATATTGCATCTCCATCCCAAAGCCCTTAATTGGAAGTGTACTTCGCCAGACTGCAAGGAACCTTGCCCTCATCCAGGCCAAGGTGGCGAGACACTGTAGTGATGACACCATAGGCCTTGTTGATCTCTGCACCAGACAGGATGCTCTTGCCAGCATACTTGTGGTCCATCATGTACGCTGCGGCTTGTATCGGCTTCAAGAAGAAGTCTTCACACTTTTTGAAGTATTTCAGAACTGCAGTTTCCTCTGCTTGGAGAAACAGTGAAGTGGGCAGGGCAGTTCGGATTTCTTCTCTTACATCTGCAAGCAGAGTCTGAACATGGCATGGTCTCCCTCAATCCGTGCAATGGCTACTGCTATAGGTTTCAGGAGTTTCAGGCTGCTTACCACTCTCTTCCAAAATACATCATCCAGGAGGATCCTCTTGATGGGGCTGTCCATATCGGCAGACTGTGATATGGCCATTTCTTGGAGAGACTCCTTCCCCTCCAGGAGACAGTCAAACATGATGGGCCCAATGGGCGTTGCTGGGCAGCTTCAATGTGTTGCTCTTATTCTTCTCCCTTCGCTTGGAGAGGTAATTTGCTGCTATAACCTGATGGTCCTTCATATACCTAACCATTACCTTGGCTCTCCTGTAGAGTGTATCCATTGTTTTCAGTGCCATGATGTCCTTGATGAGCAGATTCAATGCATGAGCAGCACAGCCAATAGGTGTGATGTGAGGGTAGGACTCCTCCACTTTAGACCAAGCAGCCTTCATGTTCGCAGCATTGTCTGTCACCCGTGCAAATACCTTCTGTGGTCTAAGGTCATTGATGACTGCCTTCAGCTCATCTGCAATGTAGAGACCGGTGTGTATGTTGTCCCTTGTCTGTGCTCTTGTAGAATACTGGTTGAGGGGTGGAGATGATGTAGTTAATTATTCCTTGCCCACAAACATTCGACCATCTATCAGAGATGACTGCAATACAGGCTGCTTTCTATATGATTTGCTTGACCTTCACTTCAACTCTGTATCCAGCAAATTAGTAGATAAAGCATGTCTGGTTGGAGGGGTGTATGCTGGGTGAAGAACCTTCAGAAATCTCTTCCAATACACATTGCCTGTGAGAATCAGAGGTGAACCAGTTGCATACACAGCTCGAGCAAGACATGCACCAGCATTTCTCTGATTACGTTCCTCCATTGAGTCAAAACTTCTGATTCTAGGAGGACCATGAGCTGTGTCTGATTCATCATTTTCACCACAAATAGAAGTAGAGGGACTTTTGTCAGAGGTTGCTTGTTGTGAACGCGGAGGGAACTTTATGCACTTGGCCAGATTAATCTCTGTTGCATTCTTCACATATGATTTAGCACAGTATTTGCAAATGTACACAGCTTTCCCTTCTACATTAGCTGCAGTGAAATGTCTCCACACATCAGATAGTGCCCGTGGCATTTTCCTGTCAAGTTCAAAAAAATTAGTAAAAATAACGAAGTACAATTCCATGTACAGATAAATAGTTAAGCAGTTAGATTAAACAACTCCTTTGTTAGATACAGGTTTTAAAATATAACATGTATGGAAACAGGTGATTTAACACCCACTTAGCAGGCTCAAGCAAGCTAAAACCCACATTGCATCTCATTAGTGTGCAAGATCTTGAGAATCAGCTGTACATGTGATGGAAGAGTACACTGCACATGTGATGGAAGAATGAACTGTGCATGCACAGGGTTGCAATTTAATTGAATTGGAGATAGTTTCACCAAAATATGCCAAAAGATCTAGAATTGCCTTGTGTATCCCACAAAAAAAGGTTCACTATTATAAGCTAACTTTGTTGATGAATTTAAGCTTAACTCTCCATGGAACATTTCCGGAAAAATTCAGGAAATTTACCGGAAAGTTTCCGACCCTTTGCAACCCTACTGGAGATCAAGAAAAATAAGGTAAGGAGCAAGCGCTGAATACATACAGTGGGGAGAACAAGTATTTGATACACTGCCAATTTTGCAGGTTTTCCTACTTACAAAGCATGTAAAGGTCTGTAATTTTTATCATAGGTACACTTCAACTGTGAGAGACGGAATCTAAAACAAAAATCCAGAAAATCACATTGTATGATTTTTAAATAATTAATTTGCATTTTATTGCATGACATAAGTATTTGATCACCTACCAACCAGTAAGAATTCCGGCTCTCACAGACCTGTTAGTTTTTCTTTAAGAAGCCCTCCTGTTCTCCACTCATTACCTGTATTAACTGCACCTGTTTGAACTCGTTACCTGTATAAAAGACACCTGTCCACACACTCAATCAAGCAGACTCCACACACTCAATCAAACAGCTGTGTAAGGACATCAGGGATAAAATTGTAGACCTGCACAAGGCTGGGATGGGCTACAGGACAATAGGCAAGCAGCTTGGTGAGAAGGCAACAACTGTTGGCGCAATTATTAGAAAATGGAAGAAGTTCAAGATGACGGTCAATCTCCCTCGGTCTGGGGCACCATGCAAGATCTCACCTCATGGGGCATCAATGATCATGAGGAAGGTGTGGGATCAGCCCAGAACTACACGGCAGGACCTGGTCAATGACCTGAAGAGAGCTGGGACCACAGTTTCAAAGAAAACCATTAGTAACACACTACGCCGTCATGGATTAAAATCCTGCAGCGCACGCAAGGTCCCCCTGCTCAAGCCAGCGCATGTCCAGGCCCGTCTGAAGTTTGCCAATGACCATCTGGATGATCCAGAAGAGGAATGGGAGAAGGTCATGTGGTCTGATGAGACAAAAATAGAGCTTTTTGGTCAAAACTCCACTCGCCGTGTTTGGAGGAAGAAGAAGGATGAGTACAACCCCAAGAACACCATCCCAACCGTGAAGCATGGAGGTAGAAACATCATTCTTTGGGGATGCTTTTCTGCAAAGGGGACAGGACGACTGCACCATATTGAGGGGAGGATGGATGGGGCCACGTATCGCGAGATCTTGGCCAACAACCTCCTTCCCTCAGTAAGAGCATTAAAGATGGGTCGTGGCTGGGTCTTCCAGCATGACAACGACCCGAAACACACAGCCAGGGCAACTAATCGTGGCTCCGTAAGAAGCATCTCAAGGTCCTGGAGTGGCCTAGCCAGTCTCCAGACCTGAACCCAATAGAAAATCTTTGGAGGGAGCTGAAAGTCCGTATTGCCCAGCGACAGCCCCGAAACCTGAAGGATCTGGATGGAGGAGTGGGCCAAAATCCCTGCTACAGTGTGTGCAAACCTGGTCAAGAACTACAGGAAACGTATGATCTCTGTAATTGCAAACAAAGGTTTCTGTACCAAATATTAAGTTCTGCTTTTCTGATGTATCAAATACTTATGTCATGCAATAAAATGCAAATTAATTACTTAAAAATCATACAATGTGATTTTCTGGATTTTTGTTTTAGATTCTGTCACTCATAGTTGAAGAGTACCTATGATAAAAATTACAGACTTCTACATGCTTTGTAAGTGGGAAAACCTGCAAAATTGGCAGTGTATCAAATACTTGTTCTCCCCACTGTATGTGTGTCAAACAGGTGCTGTATAGAGATCACAATATAATGTGTCTGATGGTTTGGAACAATGTAAACAACACTAAATACATAAGAGTAACAGAGAGTGTTAAAGTATTTTTTGTTAAAGCCTTTATTACATCAAATACTAAAAACAAACAATCGCATTCATTTGAGAATGCAATTTCCAAAATGGAACAGTTTATAGTTTAAGCTAATTATTCAAGGCTCGCTTTATTTTAAAACTAAAAATGCTTGATTGCATTTCAAATCATGAATGACTCATACTAATGAATGATTGATACAGTAGCCTATATAAGAATTGAAATAGGCCTAAGTAAGTTACGGTATTAAGACTTAACAGAATGCGCTCTTAGAGCTTCAGCTCGATGGTGTTTATACAAGTCTGCTATTCTAAGCCTACTAATGATAATGACATGACTTATTATTATAAGTAATAACAACAATAAGGAGATCAAGAAAATAGAGTTAATAATAATGACAATTTGGAAGTGTACTAAATAAATTCTAAATAATACCAGTCTGTTCTAACAAAAAAGAAAAGGGTAATGCCTTTATAAACAGCAAAGCGAAGATTAAAACAGCTGAATTTGTACAATTTGTATTTGAACAGTGAAATTGTTCACTTGATATGTCGTTGCGTGTGGCTTGGTGCTCACAGAATCAGTAGGCTATTAAACAAACACAAAACAGGCAACAGAAGCAGGATATGCCTTATTTCTGTAGATATTCTCAACACCAATATACTGGGTAACTTTGCGATTACGCACATAGCAACATGGTATAGGAAAAAGGTATTCGTTATAAAATAATATTATTAGTGTTGCACCATTGTTCTTATGTAATATAACCATATACAATTTCAGTAGCACATGTCTAAGAGTGATGGACTGTGCCATCCCCACAGCCTTCACAATAGATTAGTCCACTCAGACAGGTCTTGTACACCATGATATACAGTATACACATATATATATATACACACACACACACACACACACACACACACACACACACATATATATATATATATATATTTTTTTTTTTTTGCTACTGATTGACTAAAGAAATCTTGGTCGAGCAACAGCATATCGACCAAACAGTCGACTAAATGGGGTCTACCCTAGACATTACATGTGTTAATGTCAATGTTGGGGATAGCCAACATGAGGAATGCAATTTCTCGGGACTGCCTGTGGTTAGCAGAATGTAGACTTGTCTAGACAAGCGAGGCCGCACGTAAAGAACATTTCATACAGTATGCATGACCATTTAGGCCTACTTGAGAACCACAAAATATTGCCATTTCCCAGTATACAACATATGTTAATTTTGTTGTAGCATGAGAGCGCTTAGGATAAATGAGTGAACAATAACAGTATGAGGGGGCGTGAGAGGACTTGTATGTGTACATGCAGTGTATTCTTTACAGAGAGAGGCTGAGTAGTCCTTCTGGGCCAGGCATGTAAATCCTCCAGAAGCAAGTGGTGGGGCAAGTGCATAAAAGGACATTCATGCGTGTTTTCACTGCTGATTCACTGAGGCAGTAGTTTGGGTCAGTAGGAGATGCCGGCCAAACACATTCCTGTCATATCCAGTGGCTGTTAGAGCATAGCTGACTCCATAATGCTTTGACAGGAATATCAACACCACTTCCTGCTCTTATCTAACAACAGGCCTGTGTCACTGGTGACTGATGCATTATTTGTCGTCACTGGTGCATACACAGAACATGTACAGTGGCAAGAAAAAGTAAGTGAATCCTTTGGATTTCTGCATAAATTAGTCATAACATTTGATCTGATCTTCATCTAAGTCCCAACAATAGACAAACAGTCTGCTTAAAAAAACTAAAATTATTGTATGTCTCCTTGTCTATATTGAATACATCATTTAAACATTCACAGTGTAGGTTGGAAAAAGTATGTGATCCCCTAGGCTAACGACTTTTCCAAAAGCTAATTGGAGTCAGGAGTCAGCTAACCTGGAGTCCAATCAATGAGACGAGATTGGAGATGTTGGTTAGAGCTGCCCTGCCCTATAAAAAATAAAAAACACACAACATTTGAGTTTGCTATTCACAAGAAGCTTTGCCTGATGTGAACCGTGCCTCGAACAAAAGAGATCTCAGAAGACCTAATTAAGAATTGTTGACTTGCATAAAAGCTAGAAAGGGTTAATAAAGTATCTCTAAAAGCCTTGATGTTCATCAGTCCACGGTAAGACATATAGTCTATATATGTAGAAAGTTCCAGCACTGTTGCTACTCTCCCTAGGAGTTGCCGTGCTACAAAGACGACTGCAAGAGCACGGCGCAGAATGCATAATGAGGTTAATAAGAATCCTGGAGTGTCAGCTAAAGACTTAATGAAATCTCTGGAACATGCCAACATCTCTGTTGAACACTAAACAAGAATGGTGTTCATGGGAGGACACCACGGAAGAAGCCACTGCTGTCCAAAAAAACAAATCGCTGCACGTCTGAAGTTCGCAAAAAGAGCACCTGGATGTTCCACAGCGCTTCTGGCAAAATATTCTGTGGACAGATTAAACTAAAGTTGAGTTGTTTGAAAGGAAGCCAAAACTGTGTGGAGAAGAAGAAAAAAAAAAGTCACAGCACACCAACATCAAAACCTCATCCCAACTGTAAAGTATGGTGGAGGGAGCATCATGGTTTGGGGCTCCTTCGCTGCCTCAGGGCCTGGACAGCTTGCTATCGTCGACAGAAAAATGAATTCCCAAGTTTGCCAATTGAAGCGTAACAGAAATTGGGTGATGCAACAGGACAACGACCCAAAACACAGAAGTCAGTCAGCAACAGAATGGCTTCAACAGAAGAAAATATGCCTTCTGGAGTGGCCCAGTCAGAGTCCTGACCTCAACCCGATTTAAATTGCATCCTAAGAATATTGCTGAACTAGTCCTGTGTAGCTCAGTTGGTAGAGCATGGTGCTTGCAATGCCAAGGTTGTGGGTTCGATGCCCACAGGGGACCAGTACGGAAAAAAAATGAAAATGTATGCCCTCACTACTGTAAGTCGCACTGGATAAGAGCATCTGCTAAATGACTAAAATGTAACAAACAGTTCTGTAAAGATAAACGGTCCAAACTTCCTCCTGACCGTGCAGGTCTGATCCACAACTACAGAAAAGTGTGGTTGAGGTTATTGCTGCCAAAGGATGGTCAACCAGTTATTAAATCCAAGGGTTCACATACTTTTTACACATGAAAACATATAATTGTTTGTGTGTTATTAGTTTAAACAGACTGTTTGTCCGTCCATTATTGATGAAGATCAGATGACATTTTATGACCAATTAATGCAGAAATCCAGGTAATTCCAAAGGGTTCACATACTTTTTCTTGCCACTGTAATTAAACAGACATTATATGGTGAGGTCAAAATAATTACCAACCATTTCAGTTGTTTACAATACTATGTTTAGTCCAGGAAAATCACTCAAATGATCCTGAAGTTAAGAGATAGATAGATAGATAGATAGATAGATACTTTATTGATAAAGGTACACCATCTCTGTCAAACGCGCACACATAGCCGCCTGCATGGGCAGTCAGCCACTATAGCTGCAGTGACCTGTGTGTGCCCTGTGCAGTGCCACCTCAGGTTGCGGTTATTTCCAGGTCACACAGTGTTAAGCTCTGTGTGTTTCAGAGGCCAATACTCTTAGGGCAGACTGGGGCCAAACCTCTAGCAGCCATGTTAAGCTCAGATGATCTGGGAGATTTGTGATGCACATGAAAAGCAAACTGCCGCTGCCCAGTTTCCAGAGCATTATAAAACAAAATGTTGTTGGTTCATGCAAAATGTAAACGGATTCTAGTTTGCAACATTTTATGAACCTCTCAGACAATATCGTGTACATTGGAATAATAAGTATAATTAAATCCTTGGCCTAACCAACAACTGTCTCAACCCAATACTCTTGCACACAACTAGGACAATGGAGAAATATTAACTATTGATGACTTATTGAGACGTGTCCATATGGTGAGCTCTTACCAATCAGGTTAACACATGGGCCTGTGAGAAACAGGACAGGCAGGGCGAAACCACCGTCGTCACTTAGGTCCCTGTCCCCCGGGGTAAATCCTCTTGCACAGCTTCCCTGAAGTCTAAAACCCTCCTCACTAGTAAGTCACACATTTCTCTAGAATCAATAGTTTAGCTCTAAACAGAGCGTGACTGGAAATTGGTTAGAGACAAAAGGACACAGTTTTAACTTATTTAACTAGTCAAGTCAGTTAAGAACAAATTCTTATTTACAAAGTAACATCTTTTTTCCCCATTGGAAAAAACCTGCCTTGCCTCTTTAATTCTATGAACGGGACACTGGTAGGGTGGAGGGGAGTCCTGTGGTGCTAAGCCCAGTTCAGATGACATCAACACCTGCCTCTCTACTGGCTGTACACACAAGTCGATGCAGGTTATCATAGGGGATTAATAAAGCCTTCATCGGTACGTGTTTGAACAGTCCTCACAGCGTACGGAGGAGAGAGAAGGGCATTCTCATGTGTAGTAGAGAGAGGCATGCCTTAATAAGGGTAAACTCTGTGCTGCGACCATATTATTGCCTGATAAGGATCATGAGAAGGCCTCGGAAATGCTCCAGAAGCAATGCCACTGGGCAATGGGCATGAGAGTGCACTGCATACATAGCCGCGAAAAAATTATTAAAAAGTAAGTAAATTTGAAAAACTTTTCATAAAAGTAGTACACTGGGCCTTTACGTATCTGTAGCGCAGGCAAAAACATGTTTTTTTTTTTCCATTACCCCCCCCCCCCAAACATCTTCTCAGCTATGGTCGTACACTTTCACTGTATGCACAATCCTGTACACACATGCGAATCACCAATTTGGCATGTCAATGCACACTCTTTACTTTTGACACTTCCATCTTGTTACATCACTGGGACAGAAGTAGGCCACTAGATCACCCACTTTCTAATAGCGGCCCATTGCTTAAAAATAAACCTGGCGCTACATTTCTCATACCAGTCTGCATGCAAGAGCAGTTGCGATTGGAGTATTTAGTTGTCAAATATTAGAAAACCTTGGAACATACCCTTATACTAACACTATAATGCTGATGTTTTTCTTAAAACTAGTCAGCAGTCAGAATATGTGTGGCAAAACTCACATTACTATAATTGCCTCTTCTTACTCACCTACTTGAACAGAGTTGTGTAAATTTGCATATTTGGAATGCCCGAGTATACTTGGCAGACTTTCCCAAGTAAGTAGAAGGACAAGTAGGGAGAAAAAGTTGAGTTGTATAACCCAAGTGAATAGCACTAGCTCTCCTAGGTCTGGGCAGTAGTCATGGATTCAAGACAATATTTGGAAAATAACTAGAATCTGCCATCATCTTCTAAACCCGGTGTAGCCCTACATGTGTCTGTGTGCTTGTTGGGTCCAATTGCAAAATTTCACAATATTAGTGCATAAGGTAGTACGGTGCGTGGCGGCAGGTGGCCTAGTGGTTAGAGCACTGGGCCAATAACGAAAGGTTGCCAGTTTGAATCCCTGAGCCGACAAGTTGGAAAAAAATCTGTCACGAGCAAGGCAGTTAACCCTCCACAACAGCAGCTCCGCACCTCTCCAATTCAGAGGGGTTTGGTTTGATTTGATTAGGATCCCCATTAGCCGATGCCAATGGCGACAGCTAGTCTTACTGGGGTCCGACAACAGAAAATTATTAACATGTAGTGTGCGTTTACATCTATCAGTTACACATACATGTCAGTACATACACACAAAAAGTAGGTAACGTGGGGAAAGGCTTTGTGAGGTGTTGCTTTATTAGTTTGCGCTATACAAGATGGTTAAAAGAGGAAGTAAAGTTTCAGTTGGACCTAGTGCAATTTTACGATAAAAATACATAATCTAATCCTTTTAAATGATAGCCTACTACAGACAGTTTGACGGCCTAGTGAGAACGATGCCGCAGGACATCCAGTCAAAAACAATGTTTAATGGAGAGATTTAACTAGCCTTTCAGTCACAATATACATTCACGTACCATTACTAATCAGCTTCAAACAATGAAGTCAACAAACATCTGTTGACCAAAACACACTAAAGCAACCATGATCTCTCTTAAGAAAACAACCTTAGGACAATTAGCACAGGCATCACTGGTGTTAGCTGAGTTTATGCCGCATGTTAGGCACAAATTGCCTGTTGTCATAGGCACAGCGGCTGTCCATTGAACATAGCCCTCTAAAAATCCAGTGGTAAGACCCTCCAGTGGATAACTGCTGAGTCAGATAGCCTGGGAGAAGACCAACAAGCAGGGTCTGTCTAATGAGTTAATCCGCTCTCCATCCACTGAACTGGCTCCATCAACTGTTACTCGTTTTGAAAATGGGTAACATATCATACTAAATGGGCGATGGACATCCACAAATTAATACATACCATACGAAATCATACTAAATGGAGTGTTTGGATTTACGTACAGAATAATATGAAATGCTCTGAGACCAGGTTGAGAATTCACTGGCAGATGGCCTTGGGTCATGTTGACATATTTAACTTGGAAGTTGAAACACCTTTTGATCCTGCAGATTTTGATAAGGGGCAGCACAAGAGGCACTTTTATCCTCCTAAAATGTTTCATATACTTACCATGACATCTCTTGAAGCAAAGGTGGAGTGGAGTGTAGCTGTGCATCTGTGACTTCATATACCAGTAGCAGACAGTCACTTTACATGCCAATGTTGCAACAGGATTCAGGTAGTTCAAAGAAAATTGTCCTTTGGTGATGTCATACATTTCCATAACCAGCATTCCAGGTTGAAGTCTCAGAGCAAGAACCTGCTGGATGTTCCATGCCCCATTTATAGATGCTAACTGCTTTAGCGCCTATTGATGATAGTATCTTCGGGTCGAGGGGGTTGTGAGATCCCCGACGCTCCTCTGAACGTTGAAACGCATTGCTTGAGGTACGGTTTTGTAAACACAAGGATCTTTCATATGAGCAAAAAATAATTTTCAAAAAACAATTACAACACACCTTTATTAGGGTTAGTGTTCCCACATAGCCATATCTGCATGTTGCATCCCTTGTTCATGGAAGATAGACAGACAACGTAGGATGCCACCTGTGGTAATTAGCTATCGAGCTTGCGTCTGAATTGTAGTTCACATGGAGCCAGTTGGCGAATTTAAAGGCTGAAAACTACATATGGAGAAGGGGTTTCGAGAGCTAGGTGTTCCAATAAAGCTTTGTGCTAGCTGTGCTGTGTGTATAACCCAATTATCACAGGAAAATAGGTTAATGGAGTCCAGTGTTCATCATTTTGTCAGATAACTAGCTGATATAGATAATGATACAATTCATTATGTTTATTCTAATCTAACTCAATTGTGCCTCTAGTAAAAAAAAAAAAAAAGATTGTAACACATTGTGCTTGCTAATATATATATATGACTGCACTGTTTTTGGTTATTACTCTTATTGCCAGTCAGATGCCAAAATGTATCGCGGTCTGAAGTGGACTTCTCAAAGAACCGTGCAAGAGGCAATACTGCGCGCTTCTCAAACAATATAACAATGTTGCAATATGGCTGGAAACATTGTTTCACGCGTGTCACAATCATTCGCATTGTCTGTCAAAGATAACCTAGTTGTTACTTGAAATATTTTGAATAAAACTTCAAAACATTAGTAATTTACTATATATAATAAGAATATCTATATAGAATATGAATATTATTCCCTTTGTTCTATGTGCAACAAGTTGACAGGGACGACAGTTGGCGGTGGCGGCTGCACATAAGTGCAGTTTCAACGAAACTCTAAATAAACAAAAAGCGGGTTGCAGGGATCGGTGAATATGGCATATTGAGTGCTAGTTTCTCAAGTGTCATATAGGGGTTAACATTGACAATTGTTGTGAAAGTGATCCAAACATACCTTTCATCCAGTCGACAACTTGCTTTGGTGTCCACTTCGTTATTGGATCCATTGCTTGCATCTCAAAAAAACGAACTAAAACAACTATTAGAAAGAGACACTATAAAACACTGCTTTGGGTAACCTACTATTGTCACTTTATTAAGTTATTATAAAACTCCCATTGCTTCTTGATCTTATCTGTAGAGCAGCTGTCTCTCTGTGATCCTTTTCACTCTAGCTCGTATTCTACGCGCACTCAGTGACTGGGAACTCATTCACACGCATGGTTGGAGGCAGGAGTGAAACCACCCCCCCCCCCCCCCATGGTTCTTCACTGGGCTTGAGATCAAGTTGCACAGTTTCTGCTCAGCTAAAACCACCGAACGGGGCGGAGCAATCAACACCATCAGAAATAATGTCAGAAGGGTGCAAATGCGGGCCGCAATTCGGGGCGTTCCTGCGTGTGGGCATTCCTGCATCTGCCGGAACTCCTCTTTATACTTCTGTTGGTACATTTTCATGTTAAGACAGGCGTGAGGCCGGGGCGCTCCAGAACAGTAGGTGGCGGTAATACACAATAATGTTGGATGCCAGCCGGTGATAGACCTCACAAAAGAAGAGGCGACAACAGTAGCTAGCTAGCCGTACACCAGTAGATAGTCTCCTTCGCCCCCACCTGTTGGTCGCTGTATTTACTGCAGTTATGTTAACAATGGCAGGCGGGAGCGAAGGACATTGCCAGTTTAGCCGGCTAGTCCTAAATAGGACTCGGGTACACGGGAGGCGGGGGCGATACAGTGTGTTAGGTAATTAGCAAGATAGCTAGAACACTGTGTCGTCCTAATCTCCTGTCTGTGCTAGTGGAGGCGGGGACGACCTGTAGACAGTGTCCTTGGCCCCTGCTTGTCAGGCACGGTTTTCTCCGGTACACAGCAGGTGGGAGCAACACCGTGTGATACCTAACTATCAAGGTAGCACACAGTGTTGCTAACTCGAAAGCTACTTAGATGCAGGAATTCCCACATGCAGGAACGCCCCGAATTGCGGCCTGCAGTTGCACATTATTGAATAATATTGGCAAGGGCATGTGTGAGACATAGATATCAAATCCATGATGCGTTGATGACTGATTGATTGAGCTACAAATAATAATGAATAGTTATTTATGGTGCAAGGTGATTTGTAGATCAGTCAGTCGGCAGTCGCGTGCATTGTCGAACAAGCCCAAAGACATTAGCAGGCCTATCTGTCTGCAGATTCATATATTTAATGGGTGATGTTGACTATGTTATATATTTTTTTAAACATAAATATTATAGACTGTTTCATCACACTACAACTTTTCGGCTACATCTCAATTAGGTTATTGTTTTCACTAATTGTACTTTTGACCAGTCATATCAACTCTGAAAAATATCTGATGTGAAAAGATCTGACGTGATTGGTCAAAAGACCAATTAGTGGAAATAAATATCAGCGTTAGGTTGCCTGTGTAAACGTAGCCTTCGTAGCCTACACTTTAACCTAACTAGCAGGCTAAACGAAAACGCCTGAGTGGAGTTCCCACAACCGGTTATCAGCGGAAAAGGAAGCTAGGTTGAATTAGCTGTATCCCTGAAAACATTATACACCCGGTTGTGCCTACACATTGATCAGATTCATTCTTATCAGGCCTGCCATTGGTTGCGACTCACTGCTGCGCTCTGTTGGAGAGTTACTACTCTGCAGGAAATTATAAGCCACTCACTTCTGCATTGTCCTACTACAGGCTATGCTTTGCCACATTGGAAAACTACTTTTATAATAGCAAAGTTGTGATTGGATCTGGGAGTAATAAAACAAACTTTAAAAGCAACATGCATACAAAGGGTCATATGGGAATCAAGTGATGTGTGAAAGGATACAATAACCATTCACTTGTTTGAGTCTAGATTTATCCCGAACGTACAGTACGTTCCCTTACTCACCACCTGTCTCCATAACCGTCTAACAACAAAACACTTAAGTAGACATAAGGAGTATTTCCATATCTTTCCTGTGCCTGTTGTGATTGGTTGAACACTTTCTATTCATGTTTTGGGTGTTGGCTGCCTTCTGACTTGTACTTGTTTCAGTGAGTGGGTTGCCATGCCAGTGCCACAACCCTCTGTGACACACTCAGAAAGAATGAACATCGATGCCACTAGAAAGGATACAATTGCTTATTCAATTAGGATATAAGTCCAATGCTATAATGTAAAATAATTATACACTGAACAAAAATATAAACGCAAATTTCAAATATTTTACTGAGTTACAGTTCATATAAGGAAATCAGTAAATTGAAATAAATTCATTAGGCCCTAATGTCTGGATTTCACATGACTGGGAATACACATATGCATCTGTTGGTCACAGATACATTATATGAGCAAAAGTATGTGGACACCTGCTGGTCGAACATCTCATTACAAAATCATAGGCATTAATATGTAGTTGGTCTCCCCTTTGCTGCTATAACAGCCTCCACTCTTCTGGGAAGGCTTTCCGCTAGACTAGATGTTGGAACATTGCTGCAGGGATTCCATTCAGCCACAAGGGCATTAGTGAGGTCGAGCACTGATTAGGCCTGGCACGTCGTCGGCATTCCAATTCATCCCAATGGTGTTCGATGGGGTTGAGGTCAGGGCTCTGTGCAAGCCAGTCAAGTTCTTCCACACCAATCTCAACAAACCATTTCTCTATGGACCTCGCTTTGTGCATGGAGGCATTGTCATGCTGAAACAGGAAAGGGCCTTCCCCAAACTGTTGCCACAAAGTTGGAAGCACAAAATTGTCTAGAATGTCATTGTATGCAGTAGCATTAATATTTCCCTTCACTGGAACCATGAAAAACAGCCCCAGACCATTATTCCTCCTCCCACCAAACTTTACAGGGGCAGGTAGTGTTCTCCTGGCATCCGCCAAACCCATTGGACTGCCAGATGGTGAAGCGTGATTCATCACTCCAGAGAACGAGTTTCCCCTGCCCCAGAGTCCAATGGCGGCAAGCTTTACACCACTCCAGCCAACGCTTGGCATTGCGCATGGTGATCTTAGGGTTGTGTGCGGCTGCCATGGAAACCCATTTCATAAAGCTCCAGACGAGCATCCTATGACTGTGCCACGTTGAAAGTCACTGAGCTCTTCAGTAAGGACATTCTACTGCCAATTTTTGTCTATGGAGATTGCATGGCTGTGTGCTTGATTTTATACACCTGTCAGCAACGGGTGTGGCTGAAATAGCCAAATCAACTAATTTGAAGGGCTGTCCACATACTTTTGTATATATAGTGTACCTTAAAAGAAAGGTTGGGGCGTGGATCAGAAAATAAGTCAGTATCTGGTGTGACAACCATTTGCCTCATGCAGCGCGACACATTTCCTTTGCATAGAGTTGATCAGTCTGTTGATTGTGGCCTGTGGAATGTTGTCCCTCTCCTCTTCAATGGCTGTGCGAAGTTGTTGGATATTGGTGGGAACTGGAACACGCTGTTGTACACGTTGATCCTGAGCATTCCAAACATGCTCAATGGGTGACATGTCTGGTGAGTATGCAGGCCATGGAAGAACTGGTATCTTTTCAGCTACCAGGAATTGTGTACAGATCCTTGTTACATGGAGCCGTGCATTATCATGCTGAAACGGGAGGTGATGGCGGCGGATGAATGGCAATTGCCATCAATAAAATGCAATTGTGTTTGTTGTCCTGTGCATAGCATAATCCGCTCGCCCACACAACGCCATACATGCTGTCTGCCATCTGCCCGGTACAGTTGAAACCATGATTCATCTTTGAAGAGCACACTTCTCCAGAGTGCCAGTGGCCATCAAAGGTGAGCATTTTCCCACTGAAATTGGTTACAATGCCGAACTGCAGTCAGGCCAAGACCCTGGTGAGGACGACGAGCACGCAGATGAGCTTCCCTGAGACAGTTTGACAGTTTGTGAAGAAATTCTTCAGTTGTACAATCCCACAGTTTCCCATCTGGGTGGCTGGTCTCAGACGATCCCGCAGGTGAAGAAGCTGGATGTGAAGGTCCTGGTTACACGTGGTTACACGTGGTCTGCGGTTGTGAGGCGGGTTGGATGTACTGCCAAATCCTCTAAAACAACGTTGGAGGCGTGTTATGGTAGAGAAATGAACATTAAATTATCTGGCAACAGTTCTGGTGGACATTCCTGCAGTCAGCATGCCAATTGTACAGTCGCTCAAAACTTGAGACAGCAGCGTCATTGTGTTGTGTGACAAAACTGCACATTGTACAGTAGAGTGGCCTGTAATGATCATGCTGTTTAATCAGCTTTTGGATATGCCACACATGTCAAGTGGATGGATTATCTTGGCAAAGTAGAAATGCTCACTAACTGGGATGTAAAGAAATGTTCACAAAATCTGAGAGAAATAAGCTTTTTGTGCGTATGGAAAATTTCTGGGATCTTTTATTTCAGCTCATGAAACATGGGATCAACACTTTACATGTTGCGTTTATATTTTTGTTCAGTATATTTCAGGTTCAGAGAGAAGACCCAAGCTGACAATGTTAGGTTAAACTATGCTTTGTGTGACAGTTTTCAAAGACAACTGTATTATATTGTATATTTCCTGACTGTATTTGACCTGAGGGGAGGGGTATCTGTTGTACCTGTCTTTGTTCCCACAGGTAGCTACAGTATAGTGAGTAACCAATAGCAGAGAGGCAATAAGGCCTAAGTAACAGATGGTTTCTTATAAAAACCCAATAAATTTGCCTCAACCCCCTCCCTCTCTCTAAAACACATCTTGCTAGGGAGAGTCCCCTACTAACCCTCTCCTCTGCACAGCTGCAAGGTACAAGCTACACTTTAATAATCAGCCAATTACAGTTCAGCACATATCACTTTGCTCCCGGGCAATAAAATACTATAAACCACAATCAGTACTACTGTCCTATTACTTCTACTTTTTCTCCTCCTCGCTGTTTGAACATACTGCTCATTATTCCCGCTAAAATGAACAACAAGGACTAGAGAAGCAGGGTGCGTGTCAATGCTCTTCACTCAAGTTTTTATTTTATGATTTAACCTTTTATTTAACTAGGCAAGTCAGTTAAGAACAAGTTCTTATTTACAATGACGGTCTACTCCGGCCAAACCTGGACGACGCTGGGCCAATTGTGCGCCGCCCTATGGGACTCCCAATCACGGCCGGTTGTGATACAGCCTGGATACAAACCAGGGACTGTAGTGACGCCTCTTGCACTGAGATGCAGTGTCTTAGACCGCTTTGCCACTCATTAGAGGGAATGAAAGAAGGGCTGGATCACATAGATTTAAACACACTATTCTGATCACCTGCACAACATGCTATGAAATGGTTCCAGCCTATGACTAGGAGATACAAAATACGAGAGACATGATTTTTGAGAAATCCAGACCTAGTCTGGTGTTTTGATCTGTTTGACTCTAACTACCTGTACATTTACCTGGCAGGGAGTTGTCTGTTTGATCAGGGCACTAACAAGTGAGGGAGGGGCAAAGACAAAGAAAATATGAAAAAAATAGGGACCAGATAAAGAATCCTGATGTACGGATCCTTGTGAATAACGCCACCACCCACCCACCGCAAACAGGAATAATTCATTTAAAATTACAACGCTTAGTTGGGCTGTGAATAGTAGGTGGATCAAGGGAGTAATCACTCACGTCACTGCATGCCAGTTATATTGGTGCACATCACACCCACGGTAAACAAAGCCATTGTGGGGGTGTTGTGGAGTATAACTTGCTGAGACTTGATGGGAACGATAAGTGTGTGAGAAAACACAGGCATGGATCTCCCAGGGAGGCCAAGGAGAGTGAGCTCTGTAATATCACAGGAATATGATGACACTCTGGAGATGTTGAAGAAGGGTGAACTCTTCATACAAGGCGTCTGGGGCGAGAGTAGGGCATCCAAACATTGAACGTTTTCTACTGTGTTATGTTGCTAGGTTGTATAACAAAACTATGTTAAGATCCAGACTTCACTTAAGAATATAAAGTAGAGTTTATGCTTGATGATGTTTAGGTTAAGATGACAACGTGCTACATATAGTGATATGAGTGTTTGACAAATGGGGCTTTAACAGTTATTGCACCTTTTAATCTCTCCCATGACACAGCATATGACCTGTAGGGTTGCTAGGCATCATAAATACGTCTGAATGCACTGAAAGGGGGAGTCTGTAGCCTACCACAGCTCCACATTCCTTCCCAAGGGAATGTGGTAAATCCAGAGGATTTGGGAAGTGTGGAATTCACTGGAGGTCCTGATGGGATTACTGAATTATGAGATTGTTGTCTGGAGAAGGCCAGGGGAGAGAGCAGGCCCCTCGGCTCCATGGTAGTGGCTGAGGTAGGTGAAGAGTGAGATGGGGGTGAGGACGTGGATAAATGGAGGGGATGAGGAACAGTGGGGGGGGGGGGGGGGGGGGGGGGCGACGCCCGATTCACACGGAGCACAAAACTAATCTGAGAGTTGGACCGGGCTGAGGAAAAAAGTAGAGAGTTGTCATCTCTTCCTGTTTGTGAACAGGATTTCAATAGGCACGTGTGCTTCCTCCTGCACAGCACTGCTCTGACCTGCTGTCACACAAACAATGTCAACCACTTTCGTTTCACTATACCGGTAGCGACGACCAAAGAAAAAATAAGATCTTCAAAGGCATTCTTATTTTTTGGATCAACATTTATTTCAGACTCAAATAAGGAAGTACATTTTTGGCAGTGTGTATTGTTCCAAGATCAACATCAAAATGTGGCTAATATTGTCATAAAAACACAGCTTTTCACCTTGAATTTCCATCTGACCTTTTAGGGTTTTAGGATGACATAAAGATCACAAATATAGATACTATCTCCTGACCTCTGCAAGTTTTTCAATGCAAATATGAAGTGGACAATGTAATGCCATGTACGTTCAGATACAGAGAGCGAGGCCCCATCAGATGTTTGTGTGATCGTATAGAATTACAAGGCTTCTAGGAATGACGTCAGGCTCTGTACATTAATGCACCAACATGAGCCACTGTCTCCTGCCACAGCTGTTCCAAACCCTCCTCCAATTAATATTGAAATGATCACCATCCCTCTGGAATGCAGAGGTGTAGGCCTCTTTGTACTGTCTATTATCAGCTTGGATTATCCGATAGAAGGCAGACAGTAATGTACCAGTATTAAGACAGAAATAACACAATAGCAAGTCATACGCCGCAAGGTATGGAGCTAGTAAACAATGGTTATCTATTTAATCTATCTGCATGTCTCGCTCTTCCTCCTGGTTAGTGGGGCACAAAGCATGGCTCCCCAGAAAGAGAAGGGGAAGTGGGGACATTGAGCACTGTGGAAGCAGACACACAGAAGATCCTTTAGGGAAGTCTAGAGGGCTGTTTGTGTGTGTGTGTGTGTGTGCGTGCGTGCGTGCGTGCGTGCGTGCGTGCGTGTGTGTGAAGAGAGCTGTGTTAAGGGGCCCTAGTAGAACCAGGGAAGCCCTAACATTTAAGGGGCGTTTTGGGGGTTCAGGGCTTGAGGTTTCATGTTGAGGTACTCCAGCACGAACACCTGAAGGATCTTGTTGAGGTTCTCGATGGTGGAGCGGTCCAGGTTCTGCTCGTTGTCATCAAACGTGTGCCACACAGAGGGGAAGGGGGTGGGGATGAGATGGAGGATGCGCACACCTGAGAGGAAACCAGAATACAAAGCTCATTAGTACCCTACTGAACACAGCCAAGCCTGTGTCAGATCCAGTGTGTTGTATGTTAGTTTACCTCTGTTGAGGAATGGCATGTGGTCATCCTGCACTGGACCCACAGGCATACCGGGCCAGAAGTACTGTACGTCGTTTGGATGGTCCTTCAGGTGGCCCGTGTTGTGCAAACGACGCTCTGAAAAGAGAGAGAACATTCAACATAGGGGAAAGGGCTTAGCTAAGAGAGAGAGAGAGAGAGAGAGAGAGAGAGAGAGAGAGAGAGAGCCCGCAAGCAAGCAAGGCTGATAGAACGACAGAGATCAGAGAGTGTGAGCGCTCACCAATGTTCTGCATTCTGGAGAGCCACCGGACAGTGCTGGGGAACTGGTTGCCAAAGTGTGGGCTGGGGCCTCCAATCAAGTCTAAGAGCAAAAACAGGTCCTGGAGGAAAGGTAGAAAGAAGGGAAGAAGAAGAGGAGGGAGAGGAGAGGAAGAAAAATAAGACAAAGGATCCCCTCAGGTCAGTGTGTGTGAGGGTCCACCAGCCAGGTCTCATGGGATAGTAACTCTCCACAGCCTGGAGATAACTCCCTAAAAGCCCACTACCTTGAAGCTCCTGTACCTCCTTGCCCATCCAATTAAAATATTTAAATATTGATAATTTATTTGACTGAGACGAGCGTCAACAGAAAGATAAAGCATCCGAGCGAGCAAAACAAGTGCCCCTCTCTGTATCATTCAGATTTTTCTTAATTTCTTCCTTTTTGGAATATTATTTTTATTTTATTTAACCTTTATTTAACTAGGCAAGTCAGTTAAGAACAAATTCGTATTTACAATGACGGCCTATCGTGTGTGTATTGTTTTGTATTACTGTATTGTTGGAACTAGAAACACACGCATTTCGCTGCACCACTAATCTGTGTAAAACCAATTAACTTTGATTTGATTTGTATCTGTAGCCCATGTATCTGGCATGTCATACTCTTTTTGGCCACACAGCATCAGATACATGGGCTAGGTAACCTACTTTTTGAAGTGATTTGTTTGACAGTCAGACGAAAACATCATGAACGGTTGTGTTCATACCACATTAAAAGGTAATATATTTTTATAGGTAAATTACGTCTTTACCCTCCCCCCATGGAAATCAAATGCCCCTCCAACTGACTTATTCTGGCGCTGGTCCTGAACACTAGTACCATGCCCAATGCCTGGCCCCGCTCTAAAACACACACATACTTCACTGCAGGACTAAGAGCCTCTCTGAGATATTCTCCTCACTGACAGGAACGGTGCTCTATTTATTTAAACAACAGTAGTACTCTCTCTATAGCTTGGATACAGCTAGAATACAGAATAACACATCTTAGATTCATTTGACGTAATGTTATTGTAGATGGCATGATAAATGTCCTAACATATTACACTACTCAAGCCTCCCTAATGTTTGCTTGTCAAGGCTGAAAGATGTGTTTATAAATCAAACATATGAAGGACAGAGGCTTTAAGATGGTCCATCCTTGCACTGCAACTGGGTGAATATTAGGTCCCCAGTAGCTGAATTGGTTGAATATGTGGTTAGTTGTTTGAACGTGTGCCTGTAATCCCTGACATACAATGCCATGCAGTTCGTTGGTGTCTGTGGCTCCAGGTGGGTGTGCTGTGTTCTCCATCTTCTGGGCCAGGTGGCGGGAGCCATACAGGGAGTCTGTAGAGGTCCACTGGAACAGAGCCTCCTCTCCATCAAAGAACAACAGCTGGAGAGACAGATTGGGATTGGATCCCTGGTAAAGGATGAGCGAGACAGAAAGAGAGAGAAAGAGAGGTGGGGGCCAGAAAGTGAAAGAGATGTTTATTAGTCACTGCAAACAGTACTTGGGAAACTACTGGTGTGAACTTTTAGCTTTGCTGACACCTATTGGTTTAAACAAAACACTGCTATGAAGAAATCAGTATTCAGTTTGTTAATTCAGGGTGGCCTTTGTCACTGTCTGTAGTGTCAGATAAACATGTCCCCTGGCCCACCCTATGGCAGCCCCTGTCACTCAGGACCCATCCCCTCAGACTGAGGTCAGCTGAACCATGGAACAGGGCAGCACAAACAACAATGTCAGGAGGCTCTGTGACTGCTATGTCCATCTATTTTCATCTTTGTTGGTCTTGGCTACAGCTGTGTAAACACTTTGAAAGGGTTTTTACAAACTTTTCTGATCTGATATTGCTCAGGAAACACAAATTACTGTACCGACTAAAGTGGATACATGAGAAAATTCTAAACCTTTCCCCACCTTCAGAGTCTTCAGCTCATGGTCCAGAGCCCGCACCAGCTCCAACACCATGGCACAGGGCACAGCTGAGTCCGTGGCTCCCAGGAACTCACGCCCATGCCACTGGGGAGGGTAGTACTTGGAGTCGTAGTGGCACGCCAACACCAGACGGCGCTTGGCGGAGGGGTTGAGGGTAGCGATGATGTTGTTGAAGGTCATGGGACCATAAGGGGTGTGTGACTCAAACTTATCCTCCTTGACATCCCAGCCTGCCCTCAGAGAATCCAGAGTGCTCTTGATGTGCTAGTGGGAGACAGACATGTTGCACATTAAATAGACAAAGCATTGGGAAACACATTGGGAAACATTTATCCTGGTAACTGATTAAAAATAACTTACTAAATCCCCTCTCCTACATTGACTAGTCTAATCATGCCTATGACGTTATAAGTAGACCGCACACAGTCGACTGTTCATGCCCTCAGCCACGGGGATACCGACCTGTTGCACTGCCAGGCTGCCTGCAGAGTTGGGGTACCGTGTCACTAGCAGAGGCCTGAGGTCCCTCTGCCACATCTGGTTGAGGTCTGTGTGTGATAGGACCCTGGTGATGTCACTGGAGCCGAGGGTGCTGGGCTTGTGGCTGATCTAGACAGACAAGTGGAGAAGAGAGAAGAAAGCACAAGCTAATCAGGATTAGTGTTGCTCTGACAACCACGAGGACAGGAAAAAGTGGCTTTTCTTCATTACCACCTGTTTAGTTGAGACAGAGGCCCTGGCAGAGATTCTGTCATTGAAAATAGGCACCAAGGATGCTCCTCATTAATCACAATTAGTTCAACCAAGGAGGTAGATTAGTTCAACCTCTCAGAAAGCGATGAACAAAGACAGCCATGCAGGGAAACTAAGACCATGGCTAATCACTACCACCTTGTTCCAATATCTACAGTGTGTAGATGGAAATGTACAGTTTAGAACACTGTGAAAGAACGTTGTGCTACAGTTGCAACATGCAGATGTTGAAAGTAGAGAAAGGGAAATCTCCAGTGATGCATTCAAATTGAGTAACAGGCTGGGCAGGAAATACACATGCCATAGATCATCACAGTCTCTTAATATACTGTAGCTTTGTGGAATGTCTAGAGTACAGGGCATAGGCTACTGTAGGGTTTCAAACTGTCGGTTAACACCTTGCTATACAATTATTTGTATCGTGTGTCTGGCTGATGTCTACCAAGACAAGCTACAATACAACACAATATTTGCTTTATTGGTCCATTTGCACTGATATTCTTATTTTTTTTATGTCACAGCCCCCAAGCACATCATCAGACAAGGTTACCCAATCGTCGAAAAAATGAAAGTTACCCAATAGTTGAAAAACCCAAAGTGTTGCAAGTGAGCTAGTTTATTCTTGTTTTCATATAGGAATGATACACTGTGTGTACGTTTATGGTTTGACAAGACTGTTCATGACTGATTTGACAAGATCGTGTATGCCTGTAATGAACTCAAGCACCTTTGCTGCAAGATAATTTATTTCACGAGACAAGAAGCAATCACGGATCCAGGAAACATAATTGAAGGTTTTAAATAAACTGGCAGGTTACTACAGCTGTGGCTTGTGTGAAAGGTATGCTAGCAGGCAGCTCAGAAATATGAAGGGTGTTTGTTAGTATATTTACCCTGCCTCTCACAGCAGCTTATCACAGATAAATGATGGAAATATCTTTCTATCTGCTTGGAAGACAAAGCAATTCACAATTATTTTGTAAGCTTGATGATGAGGGAGTAAAACAATAAGTCCAAAATCTGTCCACAAAATAAGGCTTAATGCCATTCTAGGAAGAAACCCATGGACACAAAAAGGTATTGATCGTATTCCATTCCACCTGCCCCGATCGTTTTCGTTTGGTCTCAAAGTTCACCTCCCTCTTGTGCAGTGATCCTCTGTTGTCCTGGTTACTGGGACTAAGCGCCAGGAAAGTAAGTGGTAGATTTTTGTATATGTTTTAAACACCAACATTTCAACACCCTTCCCCTGTAGCCTACACTGTGCTCTGAAGAACAGCAGCTCTCAGTTGATTCAGTGTATAATTTGCATGTTGTGATCTAGCTGAGGAGATGAACTGTGTTATGAAACTGATGTCTGGGTTCTCTGGGGTTGAAAGGTCAACATCAACATGAACAGAGCATGGTCTTTCTTATCTCTCCATTTAGCAGGTTCCATTGCAGAAGGTAATAACACTGTGGGCTAATGACATATTAACACATGGTGATAATGTTTCAATTGGACACAATCATGTTTTGTTATAGGATTACCTGTTATGGTTTGATCCCAGAGACCTACAGACAACACTGTGGGGATATTATATTGCAATATCTCTTTCCAAGATGTGTGCTTTAATGGAATGGGCTCTCACCATGGCTCACACATCGAACAGAGAAAGGGTTAAAAAGGGGGTCCACTTTAGATCTATAAATATCAAGATCTGCAATTGGTGGATCAATGATAATGACTGTGCTGCCATAGCAACGAGACAAAGAGAAGAGAGGATGAACAACATGGGACCCGCATGGCCAAGAGCCCTTTATCGCAAAGGAATTACACATCTCTTGCAAATGAATAGCTCAGAAGTGTAGGCCTATTAAGGATGTATTAAATGCCATTTGAGGTGAGAGTTGTAAAAACAAACTGTGGTTTATTGTTATTTTTAATGGGTTATACTATTTAAATGACAAACCCGTGAAACGAAATGCTTTGCAATATTGTTAATTATAAATAAATTCAAATGCAAAAATGACTCTAAAGACTGTACTGTCTATCTCTGCCTTTTCCCCCACCTATCTGTGTTTCTTTTGAAAATTACAACTTTGTGACATATTCTAAATTAATTTAGGCTATAGCAATAATATATGCTATGCAATAGAACGCTGTTTTGAGCAACAAGAACATGTATACATAATCATTGAACAGTGTAATGTAATATTTTGGGTAGCCTACCTTCTCTTGTGTCCATGGGACCTGTGCTCTCTGTCCATTGATATTATCGATAAATGTTGCACAAATGCCCACTACATAAAATAAATGCATAAATGGACTGGCGCGACGTTCAGCCATCGCGGCGGGTTCTCTCAATGAACATTAACAGCCTCTCCTCCGTGTAATCTCGGATCATGTGAAAAACATGAGGGAGGACCAGAGGCATTCTACAGGCGTCACTGTTTTTTTTTTTTTTTTATTCCAAGGCGCCACAGAGCAGAGGGTCTATTTATGTGAAATTGTCCCTTTTGGTTTCATGATTTGTTATGACGGCTTCAATTCGATCTATGGTTTGCTGATAACAACATTTCAATGAGGTTCGCATCTCTAAATGTATCTGCATTTTAGGAGGCATGGTAATCAAGCAATACAAGATAACTATTTTAAGTTTAAATGTAAGCTTAGCCTTTCCAAGTGAATTCACAACTTTCAATTAGCCTACTTTCCTATAATAAAGTAATCAAACTGTGGGAACTTGATCTCACACTCGATTAGATGTGGCGCGGGAATAGGCTACAGTCATCGGGAACGCAACACCAACTGGCACGTGGTCTCGTTCCACGTGGGTTTCTTCTGTATTTTTATTTTTATTTATTTTATTTCACCTTTATTTAACCAGGTAGGCCAGTTGAGAACAAGTTCTCATTTACAACTGCGACCTGGCCAAGACAAATCAAAGCAGTGCGACAAAAAACAACACAGAGTTACACATGAGAATAAAACAAACATACAGTCAATAACACAACAGAGAATCTATATACAGAGTGTGCAAATGTAGTGCAAAATGCAGTAAGGTTAGGAAGGTAGGACAATAAATAGGCCATAGGGTCGAAATAAATTACAGATTAGAATTAACACTGGAGTGATAGATGTGCAAAAAGAGATACTGGAGTGCAAAATGAGCTAAAATAATAAATATGGGGATGAGGTAGTAGGGTGGGCTATTTACAGATGGGCTATATACAGGTGCAGTGATGATAAGCAGCTCTGACAGCTGATGCTTAAAGTTATTGAGGGAGATGGTAGTCTCTAGCTTCAATGATTTTTGCAGCTTGTTCCAGTCATTGGCAGCAGAGAACTGGAAGGAATGGCGGCCAAAGGAGGTGTTGGCTTTGGGGGTGGCCAGTGAAATATATACCTGCTGGAGCGCATGCTACGGGTGGGTGTTGCTATGGTGACCAGCGAGCTGAGATAAAGCGGGATTTACAGTCGTATGCAAAGGTTTGGGCACCCCTGACAATTTCCATGATTTCCATTTATAAAAAATTGGGTGTTTGGATAAGCAATTTCATTTTGATCTATCAAATAACTGATGGACACAGTAATATTTCAGTAGTGAAATTATGTTTATTGGATTAACAGAACATGTGCAATATGCATCAAAACTAAATTAGACAGGTGCATAAATTTGGGCACCCCAACAGAAAAATCACATCAATATTTAGTAGAGCCTCCTTTTGCTAAAATAACAGCCTCTAGACGCTTCCTATAGCCTCTAATGAGTGTCTGGATTCTGGATGAAGGTATTTTGGACCATTCCTCCTTACAAAATATCTCCAGTTCAGTTAGGTTTGATGGTTGCCGAGCATGGACAGCCCGCTTCAAATCATCCCACAGATTCTCAATGATATTCAGGTCTGGGGACTGGGATGGCCATTCCAGAACATTGTACTTGTTCCTCTGCATAAATGCCTGGGTAGATTTTGAGCAGTGTTTTGGGTCGTTGTCTTGTTGAAATATCCAGCCCCGGCGTAACTTCAACTTTGTGACTGATTCTTCAACATTATTCTCAAGAATCTGCTGATATTGAGTGGAATCCATGCGACCCTCAACTTTAACAAGATTCCCAGTACCGGCACTGGCCACACAGCCCCACAGCATGATGGAACCCCCACCAAATTTTACTGTGGGTAGCAAGTGTTTTTCTTGGAACGATGTGTTCTTTTGCCGCCATGCATAATGCCCCTTGTTATGACCAAATAACTCAGTCTTTGTTTCATCAGTCCACAGCACCTTATTCCAAAATGAAGCTGGCTTGTCCAAATGTGCGTTTGTGGCGTGTGTGCAGAAAAGGCTTCTTCCGCATCACTCTCCCGTACAGCTTCTCCTTGTGCAAAGTGTGCTGAATTGTTGAACGATGCACAGTGACACCATCTGCAGCAAGATGATGTTGTAGGTCTTTGGAGGTGGCCTGTGGGCTGTTTTTGACCGTTCTCACCATCCTTTGCCTTTGCCTCTCCGATATTTTACTTGGCCTGCCACTTCTGGCCTTAACAAGAACTGTGCCTGTGGTCTTCCATTTCCTCACTATGTTCCTCGCAGTGGACACTGACAGCTTACATCTCTGCGATAGCTTTTTGTAGCCTTCCCCTAAACCATAATGTTGAACAATCTTTGTTTTCAGGTCATTTGAGAGTTGTTTTGAGGCCCCCATGTTGCCACTCTTCAGAGGAGAGTCAAAGAGAACAACAACTTGCAATTGGCCACCTTAAATACCTTTTCTCATGATTGGATGCACTTGTCTATGAAGTTCAAGGCTTAATGAGCTCACCAAACCAATTGTGTGTTCCAATTAATCAGTGCTAAGTAGTTACAGGTATTCAAATCAACAGAATGACAAGGGTGCCCAAATTTTTGCATAGCCTTTTTTTCACATCTGATTTAATTTCATACAACTTAATATTGCTACACTACAAATCTTTGTCTGGACAATACCCCAGTACTCAGCTTTTATTAGAAAATGAATGGAGTGCCACTGTGATCATTTTCTGTGACGACAGAGTAAATTATTATGCAGCCTCAGAGGGGTGCCCAAACTTTTGCATTCGACTGTACCTAATAAAGACAGCATGCACTTAGTTTTACTAGCATTTAAGAGCAGTTGGAGGCCACGGAAGGAGTGTTGTAAGGCATTGAAGCTCGCCTGAAGGTTAGACCAGGAAGTGTTGAGTCCGACTTCTACAAATGACAACACACACTAATCACTAAAACAGTTTCAATAAGTAAGATTGTGGCATAATTTCGCTAACTTTGTAACAGTTTTGTATCCCACGTGTCTAATATCGTATTGTTTAAAGGCACGACTTATGGAAAAAGAAAAAGAGATGGTTGAATTGAAGGATAAACTGTCACAATTAGAAAAGGTAGTTCTATCTTTACATTGATTGAATACCAGTAGGCTAGTTAGCTGTAGACTAGTTCTTGCAGTGGTTATTTAGCAGCAGAGCAAGTTACAATTTAGCGACATGGTTCAGAGTTTGGGCAAAGATTTGGGATGTATTGAGCATAGAGATAGATCGAGGACTCTAGGGCCCAAAAGTCTGTCTGATCATGGTCAGCGCCATTGAGGACTTACACAATTTGTAAGTAGTCAACTGGGTGGGAAGTAGGGATGTGACAAAAACATTTTGCTTAACGTTTCAACTTAACGGTTTTCTGTTAAAAATATAAATAAATAAAATCATAGAATTCCACGTCAATTTACAATACAGAATACTGGTCCTATAAAGTATGTATGAACATACTTTAAACATGTTAAAACATGGGTCCATCCCTCAATAACCCCAGGGCGTGTTGGTTTGCTGGACCATGACGAAGTGGAGCTGAGTAACCTGCACAGACAGGTGCTCCATGGAGAGGACAGCCTGGGCCAGGCCAAGGCCGCCCACGCTGTCAGAAGGTACAGGAGGCTACTGGGGCCTGCACAGGCTGATACATGGACAGCGATCTTGTCTATCACAACCATAAATGGTGTATTCATTGCCATCTCACTACAATGTCACGGTGTTGTATTACACTGTTGTTTTGACTGTCCACAAATACTCAACTATCTGTCTCTGTTTATGTATTTTTGAAAGTATGGGCTGTGATCCTTCACTCACTGATGCTGCAGTACTGTGATTGACCTCCACATCATAGCTATATCCACTAGGTGGTGCCATTTTAACCAAATAGCAACATCTTGCTCTTAGATCAAATCAAAATGTGTTTGTCACATGCGTCGTAAACAACTGGTGTAGACTAACAGTGAAATGCTTATTTATGGATCCTTTTCCAACATTGCGGAGTTAAAGATAAAGATAAAAATGCAAATAAATAGTGATAGGAGGAATAAATACACAGTGAATAACAATAACAAGTCAAAATAACATGGCTATATATACAGGGGGTACCAGAACCCAGTCGTTGTGCAGGGGTACGAGGTAATTGAGGTAGCTATGTACATAAAGGTAGGGTTAAAGTAACTAGGCAACAGGATAGATAATAGACTTAAACTGTAGCAGCAGCAGAATATGTGGAGCAGTAGTATGTGTGTGTGTGTGTGTGTGTGTGTGTGTGTGTGTATGTGTGTGTGTGTGTGTGTGTGTGTGTGTGTGTGTGTGTGTGTGTGTGTGTGTGTGTGTGTGTGTGTGTGTGTGTGTGTATGGCTAGAGTCCAGTGCATGAGAGAGAGTGCAAAAAAAGGGTCAATCCAGGTAGTCCGGGTAGCCATTTGATTAGCTAATTAGCAGTCTTACGATAAACTGTATAGTACTATAGTCCCAGAGTGTACTAGAGTGAACATACAGTACATTAATGGTAATGCAATTGAATGTTAAAGGGAAAATCTGCAGTTACTACATCCATTTTTGGAATTATAAATTAATGATATGTTCCCATTTGGTTCTTAAATAATACAACTTATAAATGCCTCATGAGCTTAGTTCAACTGTCGTCCCGGACAGAACACAAAATATCAGCTTGTTTTACTCCAATGTTTTTAAACAAAGTAAATGTAAACAAACACTATATAGTCTCAAAACATTATTAAAATTATACTTTTGATATCACAGATGGTCAGTCCTGGCATCCATAGCTCTGTCTATGAATTAAAGAGTGGTTAGATATCTCCAGCCCCATCTCTCAGCTTTTTACTAAAACAGGGGCGGGGAAATGCTTATTTATTGTTTCAATTGTTCATTGTTGCTTTTAGGCTTTAGGCATTCAGAGGAAAATAACATTAGCCAGCCAATATTCTGTGCGGTAGTTTCTCCAAAATTAGTTAAATATAAGGGGTGGGATGGGAGGGAGGGTGGGATTTGGTTTGAATGTGAATGGCCCTGTGTCTGTCCTTTTATGTGTGTACAGTCGTGGCCAAAAGTTTTGAGAATGACACAAGTATTGGTCTCCACAAAGTTCTCTGCCTCAGTGTTGATGATGGCAATTTGCATATACTCCAGAATGTCATGAAGAGTGATCAGATGAATTGCAATTAATTGCAAAGTCCCTCTTTGCCATGAAAATGAACTTAATGCCCCAAAAAAATGTCCACTGCATTTCAGCCCTGCCACAAAAGGACCAGCTGCCATCATGTCAGTGATTGTCTCGTTAACACAGGTGAGAGTGTTGACGAGGACAAGGCTGGAGATCACTCTGTCATGCTGATTGAGTCAGAATAACAGACTGGAAGCTTTAAAAGGAGGGTGGTGCTTGAAATCATTGTTCTTCCTCTGTTAACCATGGTTACCTGCAAGGAAACATGTGCCGTCATCATTGCTTTGCACAAAAAGGGCTTCACAGGCAAGGATATTGCTGCTAGTAAGATTGCACCTAAATCAACCATTTAAGGAGAGAGGTTCAATTGTTGTGAAGAAGGCGTCAGGATGCCCAAGAAAGTCCAGCAAGCGCCAGGACTGTCTCCTAAAGTTGATTCAGCTGCAGAATCGGGGCACCACCAGTGCAGAGCTTGCTCAGGAATGGCAGCAGCCAGGAGTGCATCTGCACGCACAGTGAGGCGAAGACTTCTGGAGGATGGCCTGGTGTCAAGAAGGGCAGCAAAGAAGCCACTTCTCTCCAGGAAAAACATCAGGGACAGACTGATATTCTGCAAAAGGTACAGGGATTGGACTGCTGAGGAATGGGGTAGAGTCATTTTCTCTGATGAATCCCCTTTCCGATTGTTTGGGCCATCCGGAAAACACCTTGTCCGGAGAAGACAAGGTGAGCGCTACCATCAGTCCTGTGTCATGCCAACAGTAAAGCATCCTCGGACCATTCATGTGTGGGTTTGCTTCTCAGCCAAGGGAGTGGGCTCACTCACAATTTTGCCTAAGAACACAGCCATGAATAAAGAATGGTACCAACACATCCTCCGAGAGCAACTTCTTCCAACCATCCAAGAACAGTTTGGTGACGACCAATGCCTTTTCCAGCATGATGGAGCACCTTGCCATAAGGC
Source organism: Thymallus thymallus (assembly GCA_023634145.1). NCBI lineage: Eukaryota > Metazoa > Chordata > Actinopteri > Salmoniformes > Salmonidae > Thymallus > Thymallus thymallus. The sequence continues at coordinate 23,063,788 of CM042405.1, read as the reverse complement.
AAAAGTGATAACTAAGTGGCTCGGGGAACAAAACATCGACATTTTGGGTTCATGGCCAGGAAACTCCCCAGACCTTAATCCCATTGAGAACTTGTGGTCGATCCTCAAGAGGCGGGTGGACAAAGAAAAAGCATTTTCCAAGCATTGATTATGCAAGAATGGCCTGCCATAAGTCAGGATGTGGCCCAGAAGTTAATTGACAGCATGCCAGGGCGGATTGCAGAGGTCTTGAAAAAGAAGGGTCAACACTGCAAATAATGACTCTTTGCATAAACTGAATGTCATTGTCAATGAAAGCCTTTGACACTTATGGAATACTTGTAATTATACTTCAGTGTACCATAGTAACTACTGACATAAAGATCTAAGAACACTGAAGCAGCAAACTTTGTGGAGACCAATACTTGTGTCATTCTCAAAACCTTTGGCCACGACTGTACAGGTTGAACTCCACTGTAGAATGCATTCCCTACCACCTCCAGCTCTCCAGAGAACTCCTTACAGCTCATCCAACAGTATCCTCCCTCTTAGCTTTGAGCCTTATATTATGTTACAGGAGGTAAATAGGAGACATTACTGTCTGTCATACAGGTTTTCTGTGTGCTCATACCCAAGCGAGTCGAACATTTAACTTAACACTGACTTTCCGAGGGAAAATCACTGCATTTTTACTCCTTGACATTATCCACCTCATGTACGACATTGTGGCTGACTGTTCGGACAACGTTCCCACCCACTATCTGGTGAATGATGCCTGTGTCCTCAGTGGCAAGCCCCTAGTATCTGCCAGTGCCCTGAGAATGGAGGGCCAGTTAAGGATCTAGTTACATTTGAGTCTCTAAATTTAAGCCCCTGCATATTAACTGGATATTTGTTTTATTTATTTCGCCTTTATTTAACCAGGTAGGCCAGTTGAGAACAAGTTCTCATTTACAACTGTGACCTGGCCAAGACAAAGCAAAGCATTGCGACAAAAACAACAACAACACAGAGTTACACATGAGAATAAACAAATGTACAGTCAATAACACAATAGAGAATCTATATACAGAGTGTGCAAACGTAGTGCAGTTTAAAAGGTTAGGAAGGTAGGACAATAAATAGGCCATAGTGGCGAAATAAATTACAGATTAGCATTAACACTGGAGTAATAAATATACATCATTGTCTGACAAATGACTGACTAGTAATTGGCATATTGTTTATTGTTGTCTGTGTCTGTAGTTGACAGTGTATAACTACCATGGAGGCCCCCTGCTACAGATGACTTTACCCGAAGCCCCCCACCCCCGGAGACGGTGACCAACTGCTCTGACGGAGGGGTCCTAGGAGTTGGTGAGTCCTCTTTTCTGATTCATGTCTTCACCCTTCGATAGAGAAAGGTATTGATTGTTGACGTTTCACTCTTTTTGTCTCGGTGCCAGGGATCATGGGATGCTTCCAAGCGGTGGAGGTACTGAAGATCGCCTCAGGACAGGGCTGTATCCTTCCAGTGAAAGCTCCCCGAGTCCACAGCCCCACTACAGCTTATCTACTGTACAATGAAAATGCACTTTATGCTTAGTCATGGTGCTGACTGGAGAAATGAAAGCCTGAATGAGTCAGTGTAGCATGGAAAGGAAGGGGTGTTTTTCTACATGACCATGCCCATCTGATAAAGCTTGACTAAAAGAGAGGACATTTTGTAGATTTGCAGGACCTCTGAGGTACGTTTCTGAATATACAAAGACCATTTTAAAGCAGTGAAGAGGGTCATGCTGTGAATCATAGTGATGTATGTCAGTCAGACAGGAGCACCTTCCTTGACCCAGTGTGACAGCTTCCTATTGATGTTTGATGCCCAGGATGTCAAGTTCCGGTCCATCAGGCTGTGCCCCAAGCAGGCCAGCTGTGATGTGTGTGGATAGAACGCCACTGTGACACACTTAGTGGACTATGAGAAGTTCTGTGGGTCTGCTGCCACAGATAAGGTCAGGGGTCACTGAGAAGAGGGCACTGTGGGCAAAGCATTGATCCTGCAAATTAATTGTTAAGGCTTTCAAGGGGTTAGCATTTTGAAGTAAAGGGGCATTTTCAAGTAAATCTGAATTGGCAAAAGTGTCATCACTCACCTTTAAACCCCTTAGCAAATACACATAGCATATGGAATGTTGGATGATGTGTTCATTATCTATAATTCAGATAAATAGTAGATATATACACTGGAATAAAAAAACGAAATAACATTCCCATTTTCTGTTTATTTTAGGAACATTTTGTTTAAATGTTTGCTTTGAATATATTTACCTAATATTTTCTGGATTTTCTTTCAGTGTCGAAGACTAAACCTTCTCTCCAAAGACCAGAGGGTATCAGTGCAGGTAGAGTATAGTCTGTGTCTGTGTTTTTTGACGATTATAGCATGATTACTAATGCTTGACTTGGGCCGGGCCTCACCAGAACTGTTCCTCTTATAGAATATTAGCTCAAAAGTATTGTGGAGCTCCTGAACCTAAATGTAAACAGTACCAGCACCCAGAATGAGTATCGGTATCTATTTCAGTCCAAGTCAAGCACTGATGATTACACTTGATTCTCTGTGATTCGTGTGCATTCATAAACCCAGATTAAATCTAAACGCTGACCCAACCCTAAATGGGAAGAATAACCTCTTTTTTGTTGTTGTCGGTGCGGACAGAAATGGTGGCGGTTTAGGGGTTGTTTGTATTTCTGCTAAATTACAGCATTCAAAATAATTGAGCCATTAAGAGAGAGTAGATTAAGATCATGATTGATTGGCCTGTGATAGTGATTATGCCAGTTATATTTCCTATATTTGAAATAATGTGACAAAATGTTAAGCTCACTCCGCCCAACTCAACAAAAAAAAAGGCAACCAGTTGTACCATGCATATAGTTATACATGGCTCCCAAGTGGCGCAGCAGTCTAAGGCACTGCATCTCAGTGCTAGAGGTGTCACTACAGACACCCTGGTTCGATTCCAGGTTGTATCACAACAGGCCGTGATTGGGAGTAACATAGGGCGGCGCACAATTGGGAAAGGAAAGGGGGATACTAGTCAGTTGTACAACTGAATGCATTCAACTGAAATGTGTCTTTCCCAGCGTCGTCCGAGTTTGGCCGGTGTAGGCCGTTATTGTAAATAAGAATTTGTTCTTAACTGACTTGCCTAGTTAAAAAAAATATATATACACTACCGGTCAAAAGTTTTAGAACACCTCATTCCAGGGTTTTTCTTTATTTTTACTATTTTCTACATTGTCGAATAATAATGAAGACATCAAATATATGACATAACACATATGGAATCATGTAGTAACCAAAAAAGTGTTAAACAAATCAAAATATATTTTATATTTGACATTCTTCAAATAGCCACCCTTTGCCTTGATGGCAGCTTTGCACACTCTTGGCATTCTCTCAACCAGGTTCATGAGGTAGTCACCTGGAATGCATTTCAATTAAACGGTGTGCCTTGTTAAAAGTTCATTTGAGGAATTTCTTTCCTTCTTAATGCGTTTGAGCCAATCAGTTGTGTTGTGTCAAGGTGGGGGGGGGGGGGGGGGGGTGTGGGAAGATAGCCCTATTTGGCAAAAGACCAAGTCCATATTAAGGCAAGAACAGCTCAAATAAGCAAAGAGAAACAACAGTCCATCAATACTTTAAGACATGAAGGTGTGTCAATATGGACAATTTAAAGAACTTTGAAAGTTTATTCAAGTGCAGTCGCAAAAACCATCTAGTGCTATGATGAAACTGGCTTTCATGTGGACCGCCACAGGAAAGGAAGACCCAGAGTTACCTCTGCTGCAGAGGATACGTTAATTAGAGTTACCAGCCTCAGAAATTGCTGGCCAAATAAAGGCTTCACAGAGTTCAAGTAACAGACACATCTGAACATCAACTGTTCAGAGGAAACTGTGTGAATCAGGCCTTCATGGTCGAATTGCTGCAAAGAAACCACTACTAAAGGACACCAATAATAAGAAGAGACTTGCTTGAAACACAAGGAATTGACATTAGACCGGTGGAAATGTGTCCTTTGGTCTGGAGTCCAAATTAGAGATTTTTGGTTTCAACCGCTGTGTCTTTGTGAGATACGGTGTGGGTAAACGGATGATCTCCGCATGTGTATTTCCCACCGTAAAGCATAGAGGAGGAGGTGTGAAGGTGGGGGTGCTTTGCTGGTGACACTGTCTGTGATTTATTTAGAATTCAAGGCATACTTAACCAGAATGGCTACCACAGAATTCTGCAGCGATACGCCATCCCATCTGGTTTGGGCTTAGTGGGACTATAATTTGTTTTTCAACAGGAAAATGACCCAACACACCTCCAGGCTGTGTAAGGGCTATTTGAAGAAGATGGAGAGTGATGGAGTGCTGCTTCGGATGACCTGGCCTCCACAATCCCCGACCTCAACCAAATTGAGATGGTTTGGGATGAGTCGGACCGCAGAGTTTTATTTCACCGCAGAGTGAAGGAAAAGCAGTCAACAAGTGCTCAGTATATGTGGGAACTCCTTTAAGACTGTTGGAAAAGCATTCCAGGTGAAGCTGGTAGAGAGAATGCCAAGAGTGTGCAAAGCTGTCATAAAGGCAAAGGGTGGCTATTTGAAGAATCTCAAATCTAAAATATATTTAGATTTGTTTAACACTTTATTGGTTACTAAATGATTACAAATATGTTATTTCATAGTTTTGATGTCTTCACTATTATTCTACAATGTAGAATTTTTTTTACAAATAAAGAAAAACCCTAGAATGAGTAGGCATTCTTAAACCTTTGACCGGTAGTGTATATAAAAAAGGTTATTCTCCAAAGCAGTTTGTCATCTTTGTATCATCTCACAGAAAACTAGAAACTTCAATTCTGAAGTCGCAGACCTTTAAACCCAACATTGTCAAAGGGAAGTGTTGTAAGTGAGCATTGACAAATATTGGAATTTCTTGATTTCTGTTTCCAGGAGTATAAATCTGTAGTGGACAATACTGCTGCTCATCGCCTGCTGGGTGTACGCCCTCTAGTGGAGGTGGATATACGTCACCTGCCCACCTCCCTCAGTATCTTTGTGCTGCCTGAATACCCTCCTGTCATTGTACTCTATTAACTATATACAATTAGCAAGATATGGAGTTAGTTAGGAGGCTATTCATTCTGCTTTCCATGAATTACATCAGTCATCACTGTGCTTTCATAACTATTCTGATCTGAACTAGTAATCAAGTAATTGTCCTCAGTTCAATGGTAAAATATGTTTTATTTCCTTATATCATCTCTCTCCAGTTTAGAGAACAGGAACAGTGAAGACATCCATGTGCTGAAGGAGAGAATTGGCCAAGTGAAAGAGCAGATGTCGAGTGAATCCCAGGTCCCAGGTAACATGACTGACAGTAGGTCTCCATGTAGCTATGCAGGTCACAACATGCAGTGGCTCTTCAGTGACTAAGCTTGTGGAGCAGCTCCATATTTACTGAACAAAAGAGGAGTAATTTGAGTGCTAATTAAGTCTGTGTAGCCTTGTCCTGCGAGGGTATTCGCTTATTTTGGACAGCCAATGACGGGAGTTGATGGAGTTGCTAGGTGATCCTTTTTCCAACACAACAATATACAGTCATCGTGAACAGCTGGCCTCTTTATTGAATATTCATCATGGTCTTTATTTCAGCAGAGTGTATTTCCAGCAAACCTGTGTATATTTCGCTTTTAATGAGCTCTTTTAATTGCCAATTTCTGGGAAACACTGTTCTGTTAACAGTTAACACAGTTTAGTTGAACTGGTACACATGACACCCTTTTAAGTTTCAAATCAATTCAGTTTTCAAGAATGAAAGAAGTCATATCATAGTTCATAACACACTTAATAGTGAATTAGAATTCAAATACCATGCCATAGCTCTGCTTCTGGCCAAGCAGCAAACAAATAATATTTCCTACCCATTTTATTTTATTAATTCAACTCACATAGTCTCGCATAGCCATCCAGATGTCGTAATCTTGTGAGAAGCCAGGAAATGTAAGCTACTACTACATTTTGATTGGATTTGTTTGTGTTTCCCTGCTGCAGTTTATGTGATCTGTAAGCTGGGTAATGACTCCCAGAAGGCAGTTCAGGTCTTGGAGAGAATGTCAGGCACTGCGAAGGACTGATGTGGGGGACTGATGATCAATTGTTTGCCGCCCTATGGGACTCCCGGTCACGGCAGGTTGTGTTACAGCCTGGGATTGAACCCGGGTCTGTAGTGACGCCTCTAGCACGGCAATGCTGTGCTTTATACCGCTGCCTTAACTTATTTTATGTACGCTGGTTGCATTGGGTATTGCTTAACTGACAGACAATTCTTAGATGAATTAGTTACATCTCACTGATGAAAAGTGAAATAAATAGTCAGGTATCAACTGTTCATGTTTCCGAGATTGTGTTTTAAATGGCAAATAAAATGTTTTACAAGAAAAAACAAAACATTGTACTACATTGTCATAACCTTGTTACTGTTCCAGATTGTACTATTTTTATAACCCCAATTTATTGTTGAGGGCATGCAGGGTAATATAGTACTTCATTATGTATTTTGAGTTATTTGGGAACATTGATATATTTCAGAAATATGTGTAAGAGTTATTACGCATCTATACATCCATCATGTGCTATCATTTCCATATTTGGATAAGAAACTAAGCTAATGTAAGCCACCACCGTCTCTAAAACGAGATTAGAAGCAACAGTGCAACAACAGTGTAAGGAATAGAGGATGATAGCATTTTTTCTACGTTGCCGTCAACTGATTTTCAGATCTGAACCAATAGAGGTCGTGTAACTAGTGTTTCTTCCAGCATCAGCCCGAATAACGGAAAGATAGATGAAAGAGGCATGCGCAATGTAAAGATAACATTTTCAAGACGCCATTGAACGTGCGATTGTAGTTTGAAGATTTTACTTCACCGATAGAAACCCAAAGCACCAAATAGTTAATAGAACTTCAAGCCCCAGGAACATTTCTCTCCTACTTTTCTCTCTGAACAGTGGGAGTAGTCACAGCTGGGAGGATAATATGATGCGCATAAATTTACTATCTGGCAACCACGAATAGACGACAAGCGAAAGTTTCAAAAAGCTGAGAACTCTGTTGTGAGTCTTAGCACGCTTTTATACAATCATACTAATACACATGGTTACATTGTTGCGCATTTGTATGATTTAGCGAAAACAAATGATTTTGATTATTTTCGATTGTTGGAGTTTTGGAAGAAGTTTCTGCTGTCCACTGGCCATGGACCCAACGTCGACTTTTGCAGAAAGTGGAGGTAAGTAGGCCTATGATGTTTTAGACATATTTTTTTTTTTATAGACGATTGGAATATTTAGGGTAATTCATAGGCTATTGAAGAATATTTCAACAAGCTTTTAGTATGCAAAAACAGGTCTTGTATAAATTGTGTTTCTGGCATTCGTGGACATGGAGTCGTCTTCTGCCAGCAATTCAATCGAAAGTGGGATGGTCCAGATGTTGAGAACCCTTGATTCCAGATGTTGGTTTTGCATGATGAACAGATAAATAGAAAACATTACGTAATGTATGGTCAACTACACCATGTCTCTAATTTGTCAGATTAAGTTATTAAACATGATGCATTGTTTGTACTTGCTTACAATATAATAATTGACAATTACAATTATTTGATGTGTTTATTGTATGCAAACCTTATCATGTTTATTTCTCGTAAATTGCAGCACTTATTGGTATTGCATAGCCTACTCAGAAAGTGTAAACAGCTTTTAGGTCATGATTTGTTTTGCTGAATTTGTTCAGTTTGGTAGAATAATGTAATATTATTACTTTTATAACCTACGTCTACTTCCACATACCTAAACATATTCCATTATTCCATGATTTAAATGTACTGTATCTGTTTTGTGACAGGTTTCCTGTGGTCAGGGCAGATATGTGACTCTACATTCATCCATTCAAGAACATGAAGTTTGGAATGGTGACTGCTTCTTGCAGTGAGCGTTGGGGAATCAATGTAGAACGTCTGGAGCATCTACAGTATCTCAGCAGTGCAAACTGCACACATCTCTTGCCTTGGAGAGCAGAGTCCATTTAGTGGAATCATCAGGCTTTGTCCATTTAATTGATTGCCAGACATCTGTCTGAGAAGTCAATGAGGAGGAAAGTTTGACTATTGCTATTGATTTAACACTGCTCGTGATACTTTGAAAACCTTGCATTTTATGTCTCCTAGAATGAGGATTGAGTGTTTCTTCAGGCTTGTGTCTGTTCTTAGTGGTTCAGTGGTGCCTTATTCAAAAAGGCATCACTGAGGGTTACATTACTTTACATTTTGCTTCATCTTCTCTGCCATTGGAAGAAAGCCAATGTCTGCCTGCAGCAGCTCAACTCCTCCGTCCTTTCCTAAAGCCTACCTCCACTCACAACTCCCAGCCGCGCCTCGGACCCCCTCACCATCGCCGAGCCCTCCGGCAGCCCTTTACAGTCGCCTCTCCAACGGTAGTCACGGGAGTCACACTCACAGCGCTCCCAGCCCTACCAACTCCCGCAGCTCCTTCCATGGAGTCTCCTTCCTTCTCCAGATCGGCCTGACCAGAGAGACGGTGAACCTGGAGAACCATGACCTGTCGCTGTCGGCTGTCAAAGACCTGGTCTGCTCTATAGTCGACCAAAAGGTAAATACACAACCCTTCCTTGTTATAAAACTTGACCTACTACAGCTAATGCATAATAACAGAGTGAATATCTATATGGGTATCGCTAGAATGAAATGCAATAGGTAGGCTTGAACAAGGGAAAGCAAATTCACTGTAAAACCTAAAAGCTTTGTCTTTTTTTTTTGGCTCAATTCCAAGTTTCAAGAAAGATTGGAAAGTCCACCAAGCATCCTGCTAAACAAATCAGTGGCGTAGTTCGGCACTGAGCAAGGTCCGCTGAGCGCAAACTTGAACGTTGTGAAAATTCTGTGCAACTTCCAGCACGCGTTTATTAGGAACACTGACGCTGGCTGTACCCGCTTTAAGTTACTGTTTCAGACAGTTGTCAAGTAGGCTACTGTGGCTATTTGATTGTCATGTAGGCCTACCAAAAACTCAAATCAAGCGCATCTACTCACTACCGCTCATGCTGTAAACACAGTCCAGTTAAAAGGGAATAGCACAGATCCATCTATGGCAATAGTCTATTTGCATATAAGCCTACTGCAGCTCTGATTGGTTTTGCCGCACCGGTCTGTGTAGAGTACAGGCTGAGTAAAGGGTGACGTTGCAATAGAATCATACTCCGATGCGTTCTGCCTACAACAAAATATCTTGCATTGTTCTTTTTGTTTTGGTATGTTGCATTGAAAGTGGCTAATATTCCATTGATTCGATCACAATTCCCACAGTAAAGGGAAACGTTGATAGTGTTAACAAAGGGGGAACATTTTAGAAAGTTGAGTGACGATCAATCTCATGTTTCTCTGCGCAGGCTGATATTTGTTCTGCGAGGAAGTCCCGGGGAGCGCGCAGCTTACAGGGAACATTGGTTGCAAGTTGAAATTAACTCTTCAAAACAGTGAGACTGTTACAGTATATTGCAGACAGGGTTTCCCTGAAATGCACAGCGTCTGTGGTTTGCCATTTCTGTGCCATACTTGTCTGTTTACATTTAGTTTTTGTGACAGTTTTTTTGTTGTGAAGCAGACATCTGTGTCTTGTGCCCAGAATGAATTTTAAGCACCGGTTGCCTTGCACGGTCTAGTAGCATCAGCTATTTACATTGTGGTGTACTCTCACTGGAGACACTAACACTGAACCACTCAGTGGCTTATTCCTCTCAAAGTCATCCACGGTGTAATGCATATGCCAGGTTATTTTTCATGACAATGGCGGCTGTTGGTAATGACTTTGGGTTTTGAACAACTGAAATCAAACTGTATCAATCAACAGTGGTTGCCTATGTACCACAGGCTAGAAAGAGGCAAAGGCAAGTTTGGAAAATCAAGAGCAAACCAATGGAACCAAATGTCATTTGCTGACTCCATTTGTTTGTTCTTTAAATTGTATTGGTGGCAAGCGGACTGTCTTCGTCCATTACAGGGTTTCCATTACCATGCGTTGGTCTGGTTTTAGCAATCTAGAGATAGAGTTGGTCCATGAAGGACATTCTCAGGACTGGCTATTTGGTCAAAGAGGGCATCCTCCTTGTGCTTCTTTACACATCAGTGTAATTGATAACCTGCAGTATGAATGGCCTGGCCTCAGAATACAGACGACAGATCCACATTCAGATGTTCAACTGATACCATACATTAGACTGCTTATTAGATCATGACAGTTTAGATACTAGTTTTTCAGCTTATGAAGTTCTATGGCCATGTACTGTATAAATCTTACTCTCTCTTATGACATCCGTTACTCAATGACATTTGAGTGTTTTTTTTTTCCTCCACAGTTTGGTGCTGTTGGATTTCTCTCCGATGGATACGGGTGTAGGCTCTACTGTTGTTATGAGTGGATGTTCTTATCACAGACACCTGTTTTAATTAAATGACATTCACACATTCGCCTGTGTATTATCGTCTTACATCCATAAGGAAAATGATTCTATTTGTGTCCATAATTAATCAGAGTGAGGGGGTGAGATTATAGAACTCATTCCATTGTGTCTGGTGGATAAAAGTAAGGGATGGGTGGGAGAAATGGGGGCATGATGGTTGTGGTGAGAAACGAATGATATTTTTCTCTGTGCATCCTGACTGGCCCACATAGTCACAGTATAGATACTTTGTTCTTCTCTCCTCCCCTTACTAATCACCTCTAGAATGCAAATACTCTGTAGCCTTTTCCTCTCAATAGATTCATTGTTCTCAGGAAGTGGAGCAGCTTTGAGTTACATTGAGTTGACACGTTTCATTCAGTACAACTGAGCTGGTGATCGCTACAAGGAGCACACCTTGAACCATTCGAAAGGCCAGAAGCCCATTTAACCACCGGTGCTAATTCAGAGTGCATCGCTTGTGTCCTTAACTGTAATGTAGGCCAAGTTCACAGTCCTCCAGGCCAGTGTAATGTTGTTGTTCTTTATGGAGTCTGCTGATTCTCACAAACGACTTCTGGGGATTTCTGGTCTGCAGAGCATCTGATCACTGCTGACATTTGCATAGATCTTGTAATATATTGGCAGTCGGTTACAAGAGCTAAAGAAAAGGTCGTAAATATGATATAAAGAAATATATGCTTTTAGAAAATCAACAGTCAATTTGTATTAACCTTAGAGGAGTTATTAATTGAAAATCTGCTGAATAGGCACTGTACTTTGTTACAAATGATCCAATTGTTAATCAGTCTGCAATGTGTTTCTATGACTAGTGGTTGTTCTATTTTGATGCTGCTATAGCAGCTCACAGTATTCTCTGTCTGATGAAATGCATCCATATGGCTTTGATATCAGTGGAAAATATCGCTGTGTACTTTTCTGTCTGTCAAGTCCATCCTCACCACTCTGTTATACAACTGATGTATGCATGACGATTGTTGACCTTTTATTAAAACAGCAGCTCGATTTGCCTCTATAGCTTTTTCAGCTGACGAACTCTGACCCCCACCTCTGCCGTTCTAGATTCCTTCCAGTCAGCAGAAGAGAGCCCAGGTTTTCTGTGTCAGTGGGGAATGTGTTTTATATGCTAATATCTCAGTATATATAGTCTGGACAGTACTTTGCCCCTGTGTGTGATGTCATTTCCCCCACTGAGGGACTCTAGTGAGGTAAGCGATCCAGCATTCAGTCACTGAGACAGGCAACAAACATGGAGCAACATCAGTCAGAAGTATATGCTGTTGGAGCAGTTGTTTCCCTTCAAAATGTCTTTGAAACGGATTAGTGTTAGGTTTGAATTTGCTTTGTCCTTGGCCTAGTCCTAGATTGACAGAGTAGTTCCTCTCCTTTGTTTCCACTGAATACGTACATGGACATTGTTAACACAGCATTGCAATTTTATCTCTTAGCTGAACCCTCTTTGAATCAGACTATTTAGGGAATGGAATCAGTTATAATAGCTGTGTATTCTATGGGCTCCATACAGCTCATTCATCATCCAACTGACTGCCAAACCGCTGGGTCCCCTTTGGGATGTGCAATGAATATACCTTTATTCACTGATCCAAGGCCTGTTTTGTCTCTCTATGGTTAAGATAGGTAACAGATCATTAAGGGAACTTTTACAGTACCTCGAAATTATTAAGATTGAACTTGGGATAACCTAATCCTAAAACTGATCCTAGATGATAACTTCTTCTTCAAGTCTTCTGCGTAGCTGTAGCCTTCTGTGCTCCCCTTAAGTCAATGAGACGATGACCCTTTGAGAGTATCGCCAGTTGGCGTGAGAGCACCATCCGTCACCCACCCAGATCAGGCAGGCTCCTCTGGGACTGTGAGGAGACACAGCAGAGAGAGTGAGTGACGTGACACACCCTGAGGGGAACCAGGCTGCCCAGGTTTGGCTCTCTATCTGTGGCTGCCTGCCACCAGGCTCTGGGTCTGTCTCTCGGTCTGTCTCCTTGGCCCCGGCCCTGCCTGTTTGTTCGGGTCTCTGTGCGTGATGAATGGGGTATAAACAGCGATAGCGTCAGCTTGTGGAGCTGCTTCCTGTTTGGTGTCGCCCAAGTCCTCTCGTGCAGCCAGTGAGGGAGCAACCGCGGGACAAAAGTTCATGACTCCCTGAGAATGACTTGTCTTTAGCAGCCAGCCGGCCCAGCCAACCAGCATTCCTCCACTCCCCATCCAGGCATACTTGGAGGATGATGTTATGTTGTTGGGATGGGGTGCCATGACATTTAAATTCAACTATAACACTGGGATTATGGATCACGTCTGCCAAAGTGTAGAGGATGGTGTAATGGTTATGGCACGCTCAACATAGCTTAATATCATATTTTTATGGCACGCTCGACATGCCAATCAATGCAGGATTAAATAGCTGGTGGGGATGTTTGGAGGCGAAGGTTGGGAAATGTAGCCTCGTCAGTTGAGACATTGAAAGTGTTTGACATAAAATGGAGGGTTTACAGTGTACCTTGGCCTCCAAGTTAACGTTCCTCTCTAGCTGTTCGAGAGGATGATAAAGCTTGCAAGAAGGAAGGAAATTTGAAGTCCTTTTGGCATAGGCAATGAGGAAAAACATAAAACTAAGGCAGTTTTATTAACATTTCTACTTTTACCCCCTAGGATATTCCTGCTCGGTTCTGAACATATTCGCCACAGCTGGATATACTGTACTGTGAAATGTGGCTGTCTGGCACAGTGCAGCACACCCTTGCTTTCCTACTGGTTTGTTAGTGCAGTAGAGCAACTCCCAGTTTCTGGTTGAGAGTAGCACAGCTGCCTGTGTAATTAGCTGAACAAAGGCCTTTTGAGAAGCACACACTCCATGGGTCAAGCTGGACAACATGAAACATTATAGTGAAAACAGCAGGATTTGGGTCATATTTTGAACCTTTGAGTAATATCAAGCCGTTCTCTAACATTTTCTATACATTTTTTATGTAAAACACAACTGATTTGCACATCTTTGACGTACATTGCAGCCTAGTGATTTGATTTGCCACGTACAACATTTGTTAGGGAAGATTTAGTTGCTACATCATCAGCTTATGCCGCTAAAGTCGCGCAACTCACTTTAATAGTTTTAATCACGCCATATTCGATTAAAGGATTTAACGACAGGAGCAGAACTGATGTTGAGAGAGAGAGAGAGCGAGGGGAGAGAGGGAGAGAGAGAGAGGGGAGAGAGGGGGAGGGAGAGAGGGAGGGGGGGAGAGAGAGCCACACACACAAATATATAGAGAAAGAGAGACAGAGAGAGAGAGAGACAGAGAGAGACAGACAGAGAGAGACAGAGAGAGACAGAGAGAGAGAGAGAGAGAGAGAGAGAGAGAGAGAGAGAGAGAGAGAGAGAGAGAGAGAGAGAGAGAGAGAGAGAGAGAGAGAGAGAGCAGATGGAAACTGGAGAGTGCTCCTCTCCCACTAGCCAAAACTAACTGAAACTCACAGGAAATAAATCACGTCCATCCCCTCCTCCTCCCCACCCCCATAGGCCTGGACAGCCCAGCCCAGCTCTGCTCAGCACACATCTGCATGTTCCTATGGAACAACCATATTTCACCCTGAGCATGGCTGGGCTCAGTTCTGGGCGCTATGTGTTATATACATGGGGCAAAACACATCATGGAAAGTACATTCGGCTGCTTCTGAGAAAAAAAGTTCAGCCTAGAGTCAAAACCTGTCAGTGTTATAAGTTATGGGAATTGCTTCTGAATGGAGACTGTTATATACGATTTCAGGGTTCGTTTTTCCAGCACATGTTTTTCCTCGAGTTCATGTGCAGGCTTAATGTCATATTTCAATTTTCAATCTTTTTAGGTCAGTGCAGGCTACATGATGGTTGTATGAATGCTGCAACTGAGGGATACCTGTATCACTATAAGCCTTCACTTATGTCCGGAATAACCATGTTGTGCAAGCAGTCTATCAATTTATCCAGTCCTGAGTAATTTGTGGGAATAGAGGGAGGGTTAAAAAACCCTCTATAGTTAAGTGAACTGAGTAATGTCTCCCATCTGCATTTCACATTTCTCCAGTCTCCATCTCCCCAATTGTAGAGTGGCATGGCAGAACAGAACACTCACCCACAAGAGTCACAAAATGACAGACTGGTGAAGAGTGCTCCTCCTTTGGGAGTGAGGGGGGAGGACCGCTAGGCGGCAGGCCTGCATTGGTGCCTGGTTTGTGGTTGGCTGGACAGCTGGCCTGCTGTATGCCCAATGGTGCCCTGATGTGTGTTAGGCTGATGTGTGTTAGGAGCCAGACCCAGCCATAGAATTCAACCACCACCCTGTTGTTGGTTTGTCTCAGCACTGGCAGTGTCTGTGGGCCACTGAGACGGATGTCCTTCACCATCTTCTATGACTAGCTAGATATAATCTAGTCTTGCTCCAGTCTCTATCAATACTGGTTGAATAGTTCTAAGTAGTGGTTCAAACTCTGATTAATGATTATGTTGAAGTGGCAGGTATATAGAGATTTCAAGCACATACTATACAGTAATCTACCTCAAATGACTTTATATGTATAGCTGTGCTCACCTATCCCTTTAGTATAGCCTATGTGAGGTGATTGGGGACAGATATACTGTAGGACAAGTAATTAAAGTAAAATCTCCTCATAACACCAGCATACATTATATTCCTGTTTATAGAAGGATGTCACATTTCCCTCATTGATTTGGCTGGCGGTTGCTCACTCACTCTTGGAGTTACAATACACTTCCCCCTCTGCACAGACAGGCATTCCACCTTGTATGCACTCTCTGACCTGGCCGCCTCAGCAGCACACTTAATGGATTAAAACCTTGACCAAAACTGAGGGACTTGCAGAGACCTGGCCCAGTGTCAAGTTCGCAGATAGAAAGAGAGAGGATTCAGGAGTCCGGCCTGGCCCTGGGTTGGTTGATTTATCGTGTCCCTTTACAGTTAAACCCTATTGACATTACTGGTCTCAGCAGAAGAATGGAGGTCACAGATGTCGTGGAGACAAAGTAACAATGGGGTTCTCAGATAGTTCTCAGAAACAGTGTGATTTCCCCCCATTAGGTTTATAGCAGCAGGTTGATACAGTGGGGAAAGTATTTGATACACTGCCGATTTTGCAGGTTTTCCCACTTACAAAGCATGTAGAAGTCTGTAATTTTCATCATAGGTACTCTTCAACTGTGAGTGACGGAATCTAAAACAAAAATCCAGAAAATCACATTGTATGATTTTTAAGTAATTAATTTGCATTTTATTGCATGACATAAGTATTTGATACATCAGAAAAGCAGAACTTAATATTTGGTACAGAAACCTTTGTTTGCAATTACAGAGATCATACGTTTCCTGTAGTTCTTGACCAGGTTTGCACACACTGCAGCAGGGATTTTGGCCCACTCCTCCATAGAGACCTTCTCCAGATCCTTGAGGTTTCGGGGCTGTCGCTGGGCAATACGGACTTTCAGCTCCCTCCAAAGATTTTCTATTGGGTTCAGGTCTGGAGACTGGCTAGGCCACTCCAGGACCTTGAGATGCTTCTTACGGAGCCGCTCCTTAGTTGCCCTGGCTGTGTGTTTCGGGTCATTGTCATGCTGGAAGACCTAGCCACGACCCATCTTCAATGCTCTTACTGAGGGAAGGAGGTTGTTGGCCAAGATCTCGCGATACATGGCCCCATCCATCCTCCCCTCAATACGGTGCAGTCGTCCTGTCTCCTTTGCAGAAAAGCATCCCCAAAGAATGATGTTTCCACCTCCATGCTTCACGGTTGGGATGGTGTTCTTGGGGTTGTACTCATCCTTCTTCTTCCTCCAAACATGGCAAGTGGAGTTTAGACCAAAAAGCTCTATTTTTGTCTCATCAGACCGCATGACCTTCTCCCATTCCTCCTCTGGGTCATCCAGATGGCCATTGGCAAACTTCAGACGGGCCTGGACATGCGCTGGAATGAGCAGGGGAACCTTGCGTGCGCTGCAGGATTATAATCCATGACGGCGTAGTGTGTTACTAATGGTTTTCTTTGAGACTGTGGTCCCAGCTCTCTTCAGGTCATTGACCAGGTCCTGCCGTGTAGTTCTGGGCCGATCCCTCACCTTCCTCATGATCATTGATGCCCCACGAGGTGAGATCTTGCATGGTGCCCCAGACCGAGGAAGATTGACCGTCATCTTGAACTTCTTCCATTTTCTAATAATTGCGCCAACAGTTGTTGCCTTCTCACCAAGCTGCTTGCCTATTGTCCTGTAGCCCATCCCAGCCTTGTGCAGGTCTACAATTTTATACCTGATGTCCTTACACAGCTCTCTGGTCTTGGCCATTGTGGAGAGGTTGGAGTCTGTTTGATTGAGTGTGGACAGGTGTCTTTTATACAGGTAACGAGTTCAAACAGGTGCAGTTAATACAGGTAATGAGTGGAGAACAGGAGGGCTTCTTAAAGAAAAACTAACAGGTCTGTGAGAGCCGGAATTCTTACTGGTTGGTAGGTGATCAAATACTTATGTCATGCAATAAAATGCAAATTATTATTTTTTTAATCATACAATGTGATTTTCTGGATTTTTGTTTTAGATTCCGTCTCTCACAGTTGAAGTGTACCTATGATAAAAATTACAGACCTCTACATCCTTTGTAAGTAGGAATACCTGCAAAATCGGCAGTGTATCAAATACTTGTTCTCCCC
This sequence comes from Thymallus thymallus, assembly GCA_023634145.1. Classification (NCBI taxonomy): domain Eukaryota; kingdom Metazoa; phylum Chordata; class Actinopteri; order Salmoniformes; family Salmonidae; genus Thymallus; species Thymallus thymallus. The sequence continues at coordinate 23,046,526 of CM042405.1, read as the reverse complement.
ACTGTACATATGAAAACCATATGGAGCCTAGTGTTTTCTGTCGGATGGCAGCACAGCAGCACCAGTGATGGCAGCACCAGTGTCGGCATCATCGATCCCCGACGTGGCGGGCGGCAGGTTGAAAATGCTGCATTCTGAGGTGTTTTCTCAGAACTGTTTTCCTTTCCTGTTTGCCAGCTCACTGAGTGATCTACAGGGATGCAAACTAGTCACCTCTCAGCGAAATGTGCCGTTTTGAATCCAAAATAGGTGACCTATGTGATTTGTGTAGATCTGATGAGAAACGTTTGGGGGGCTTTGGATCACTACTGTCTGTAAGCGAACGAGTGATGCGCGTTTGGAGCAATACTGCCTGTATCCAAGGCTCAGTCAATCGTTCACATAACAACAGAATGCAGCACGCGACTGAAGAGAGAAGTTACAACCAATTTGCTAGTTACAGCATACAGCTTTCTCTCTGGAAAGAGCGCGCGCTCTGGACACCAGAGAGTAGAAAGGCAGTTAGAACTCCGCGTCCCCTGAACGATAATGAAGAGGTGGGTGAGAAGCCTGACCACGGAGACGGGGGTGAGAAGGTAATGAAGCCTACTTTACGAACTGTAACCGAAAGTGTGGTGGAACAAGTATTATTAGCATTGTTAAGACGTAACTTGCTAGCTGGATCGAATGATCCGTTTGCTAGCCAGATAAATGTTGAGCAACATTAGCCAACTTAACGGATCAAACAAATGAGTTCATGGTGTGAAAAATTAGCTGGCTAATAGAGTCAGACTTATAACGTTAGCTAACGTTAGTAACCTAACCAATTCGCTATAGTATTGTAATGAAACAGGCATGGAGCAGATTTCGAACCCTCAACTTTCTGACCCGAAGTCCAGCGCGCTATCGACTGTGCCCCAAAAGCATGCTCAAGCGGCGGAGTCGATATTCGCGCTTATAAACCTTGCCGTTCCTCAAGTTATAACGCGTTAGTTGCTTACTGGACCCTGGCAATCTGTGTGAAATGTTAACTAGCTAACAAACTAACTACTATCTGTAAACTAATGTTTTCCCTCTATAGTATGTGTTTATTTTTTAGAATGAGAGAATTGGGTGAAAATGAGGCGTTGCTTGTTAAACAAGTGGATTCAGGGATGAAGTGTAGCTGGAGCTGGGTCTGGCTTAAACTGGATGCCACTTTAGAGATGAAAGGAACACCACACACTTTCCCTCTTTCTCACTTTTTCAATACAGTGGATAAAGAGGGGTATGCCATGTGTACTCTCACCCTGAAAGAGATTATTATGCCAACAAAGGGTATCATGCTCTGCTGGCACATTGTAGAACAGATGTCCACAGGTAGAAAGTGTACAATGTAATAATGTGCAGTGTAGCCCAAATATATAAATATATTACTTTTGTTGTGTTGGACTTGACAGTAAGACTTGTGTGTGAGGAAGGGGGGATTATTACATCCTTTACTCAGTGAATGTTATTTACACATGTAGCCTTGTGCACTTGATCGATGTCTACTATAGTGGCCAATATAATAGAGCAAAGATATTATTGTATTGTTTTTCTTCAAGACTTGAGTGTCATTTGCAGTAAAGTCTAGGCAACAAATAACATTGGATTGCTTCCTTGACATTTTTTAGCTGTGCATTAGGTTCACATTAACCACTTTATTTTACACACTGAGACTGATCATTTAGATCATATTCTTTGTTGTTTAATTAGTTAAAACCTGCATTAACCCCTTAGCAGGGATATTTTTGCATGTTTCGTTGCCAAAATAAAGTGTCACCTTTCTGGGCCCTCGTCAGTTTGCATCCCTGGATCTACCAGGCTGATAGCAAGGTGGCAGAGGAAGTGAAACTGGGCCTCGATACCAAGCTGCAAGAAACCCATAACCCACTGAGAACTTAAAGGTTATGTATGACACCTTTATGGTGTCTTTGAGCAACAATGGATCTGATCTGATCTCACAGTGGTTGAAAAGGCGAATGAAATGAAAAAACGTCTTCCAGCATCTCTGGTCTCTGTGTGCTTTTAACTTATATTGTGTTTTGTCTCGGCCACAAGTAAAAAAGCCAGTCAGTCAGTTGGCGTAAATCCTGTCACCATGTTTCCATAGCCAATACATACTCTTAACTTAAGTCCCTCTCTAGAGCCTCTCCCTGTTTCCACAGCAGGCTCTGTTTTCTCCTGCTTCTCAATCAGCTGCCTGCGGTTAGTGGAGGAATACAGTGTGTTCAGTGGCCTATTTTGTCGTCTGTGTGGCTCTGGCTCTGGCTCTGTCCAAATGGATTCTTTGTCCACTGCAGTGGCTTTTATTCCTGTCTGTCTCTGTGTCTGTCTCTGTGTGTCTGTGAGTGAAAGTTATCATGAGCAAAGTGGGTCTTGTTGTGGGTAAAATGTTGACCTCATTTTACCCACAGTATGTGCATGTATTCTGTGTTCTGTTTAGACTACTGTTTATTTCAGCATTGACTGATAAGAAGTGAAGATGGCCAGCAATAGCCTTTTTATATGGAGTCATGGTCACCTCGTCTACTGTCAAACCCTATGGCTCTTTATACTAGCAGAGCACAGAGATAAGCTCTGGATCACTGTCAATATCCTTTTGCCTAAATCAAAATCTTCACGTGATTATTTAATCTGTGTTCAGAATCAGATCCACCTGGCCGGCGCTAGTCCCCTGCCATTCCCAGACAGAGTGTTCGTAGTATATCTTCAAGGCACACTGGGCTGCCGAAGCATCACCAAGGGCCTGTAACGCAGAACCCAGGGCCTAGCAGAGCTGCTCAGATCACACTCCTGTGCTCCAGGCTCCTGTGACTCAGCCTTCCTCCTCTCCTCTCCTCCTCTCAGCCCCCGGACACACTCACTTGCTCACAAGACTACCAGGGGAAGAGAGACAGTCTCTCTCATCTGTAAAGAATGGACCAGGTTTCTCAGCTTTCAGACAGCTCTCATTAAGGACTCGTTAAAGAGCTGGCCACCAAGTAGTGACCTCATCTCCACTATCTCCTCTGCTCTGAGGACTGGACTGGAGCACTGGTTCCACTTGAGGACACAAAGGAGTAGTGTTGAGTAGTTTTGAGTCTGAATCCACAATACTGAAAGGCCAGTAATAGAGCACAATGTAGGCTAAAGGTCTAGGGGTTTTAGTTTGTAAAGGCTCCAAATAGAGCCGGACAACAACCGTGAACAGGAAGAGAGGGTCCATGTCAGGCTGAGGAGCACCATAGTATCATAGTATTATCACAAATGTAAATGAAGTAATAGCAGTATCTCCTATGTTTTATCCTGCTAGTGGAATCAGGTCTATGCTGACAGGTGTATGGGCTCTCTTCATGACTGCACGGCTCTGTGGTTTGGAGAGAGGCCTAGACCTATGCTCTGTGGTTAGCACTGTGATTTCACCTTGTCAGCACTTGGTATCTCAGTACAGGGTTCTCAAGGTAAGGGCCCCACACCAGCACTGAATTCGTTACATATGAAGGTTTGGCATGTTTTCAAGCTCTGTTTTCTTCATCTCACAGTGGGCTGAACCTATAAGATTGTGGTGTTCACACTTTTCTTGGAACATGGTGAAAATTAGTAGAAGAATGAGTTAGTGTAAGAGCGCTCTGTAAAGTTGGTCGGACAATAAGTCGTTATGGTGACCCTTGTCCACAGACAGAGTGGAATGTGCAAGTTCTGCCTTTTTGTTCCAAATCCTGTCCTGAGCAGATAAATGGGAAACGTTTTAGCAGAGGAAGCTTTTGTGCTCCACTAATACAGTCTACTTTATTGTGTCACTGATTTAATTCAAAACCTTTTCATTTTTCCATTGACTTTTCCTATTGGATTAAACAGTAATACATTTTCAGATGTATCTGAATGGTCATACCACGTGGAACTGTACTTATGGTCGTTTCTGAGCAAAAGAAAGTCTAAAAAAAACATCAACACTAAATGTCATTTTCACTGCATCTCGTTGCGCTGGGCTCAGTTTGTTACCAAGATAGATAGATTTTTCTCGTTGCGCTGGGCTCAGTTTGTTACCAAGATAGATAGATTTTTCTCGTTGCACTGGGCTCAGTTTGATACCAAGATGGACTTTTCTCATTGCACTGGGCTCAGTTTGTTACCAAGATAGATAGATTTTTCTTGTTGCGCTGGGCTCAGTTTGTTACCAAGATAGATAGATTTTTCTCGTTGCGCTGGGCTCAGTTTGTTAAAAAGATGGATTTTTCTCATTGCGCTGGGCTCAGTTTGTTACCAAGATGGATTTTTCTCGTTGCGCTGGGCTCAGTTTGTTACCAAGATGGATTTTTCTCGTTGCGCTGGGCTCAGTTTGTTACCAAGATGGATTTTTCTCGTTGCGCTGGGCTCAGTTTGTTACCAAGATGGATTTTTCTCGTTGCGCTGGGCTCAGTTTGTTACCAAGATGGATTTTTCTCATTGCTCTGGGCTCAGTTTAGATTTTCTTCAGTTTCTTTTTCCTGCTGTGGAAAGTAGCTACAGAGTAAATATGAGAGAGAGGCTGATAACGAGAGTTGGTCTATCCAGGAAGTAAAGCAGTAGTATGTGTGAAATGTGAACCATATGTGGACTATAGTGCTATGCAGATGGGCTGTGCAGTTGGCTGCTCCCAGTCTCTCTGCCTCTCGGCTCCAGCTGTAGTGTGTTTGCCTTGGCTCCGGCCTGCAAAATGGTGAGCGATTAGTTTGATGTAATGCACTGTAAAAGCTCTCTCTCTCCCGCTTTCTCTCGCTCTCGCTTTCTCGCTCTCGCTTTCTCGCTCTCCCTCTCTCCGCCCACTGGCTGCCGGGCTGGGTAGAAGAGAAGGCACATGCTCTGCAGACGCCTGGCCTCAGAGATTATAGGAGCAGTTTATTATATTATATAACAGTGTGACTCGGCCTATAGTGTACAGTGTAGAAGGAAGAACTGTGGAAAAAGAACTGTGAAATGGACAGATGCATTTTCTAAAGATTATCACCGCATGCGTCTACTCTAGGCTACTGTACGTTACATGTTTCATGATTCCCCTTGGCTTAGTGTGGCCTCCTTAGCGTCACAAATGGACACAAATCTCCTAAAGCATTGAGGAATTGTGGACGCTTGACCTTTTTGTACTCTGTTAACACTGTCCTCAGGGCCTCTAGCCTCCAGCTAGCAGCCAGGCGTTTAGTATGGATCAGCCATGAATACCATTCTCCTTCCTGAACAATGTGTTTCCAGAACAAACGGCAGCTGCCCCATCGTGGGTGGCGGGTTCACTGATCAACAACATTGTCAAGGCATGATTTTTGCCCTTGTTTTCATGAAAGCTCAATGAGACAGGGTTTGCGTGTGTGAGAGTGCGTGTGTGCGTGTGCGAGAGTGTGTCTGTACGTGTGTGTGCGTGTGTGAGAGTGTGTGTGTGTACGTGTGTTGTAGTGTTATTTTTGCACACGATCAAAAGGACAAGCGGAAATTAGACAAGCTAATGATATGGTAAATGACCAGTCATGGGAAGCACTGAAAAGCACATTATGGTCAACAAAACACTCCAAACACATTGGAATATGGCGTGGTTTAGTAATGAACCCCATAGAGGTGAACTAAGACGACTAAAACCAGCAGTCTGCCAATAGAGAACTTATATTTTCAGTTGTGTCATTTTTATGCTTGTGGGAAGACCATACCTTTATGCTCTAAAATGAGCAGCTCGTTCGTATTTCTTCCAGCCTGCCAGCCTCCTCAAATTCCTCTTGAAACACTTTGTATAATCTTCTAGTACGTAATATCACAAAGTGTCAAATGTTTATTATACAATCCCCATTGCCAGAAAGAGGGTTTTGATGTGAATAGCCTACTGTTGCTTACATGTGGTTAATGTTAGTGCTCTCTCTGCTATGTGGGATAGCTATATGACATTGCTATTTCCAATTATATTAATCATCTAATGAAGACCAATGCAATAATTTCACTGGAGACAGACAGAGGGAAACTTAATTTAATAATTAACACAGTTTTCCATTTCCACTAAATGTGCTTGATGTGATTCGCACACACCAGTTAATTTCCTCAAGGCCACATAGAGCACAGTTAGCTTTTCCTTTCTGCAGATTTTGGACTGTGTATTCAGTGCATTTTTCACTGATGTGGTCCCTAACGTGCCACAAAGTTAAAAAACTGTTTTGCATTTTGCATCAAAATAACCGTCCTCTTTTTCATAGACTTTCAGTCTCACATATTGTAGTTGCGTTCCTTTGCACTTAAACCACACAGTCCACACAGTATGTTTAGCTCCCCTTCACATTTAGCATTCAAGATTGAACCCTCTGTGTCACGTTTGGAATTCAACCTTTAACCTGTAGCGGATCCTTCTCTGACCTATTGCTCCATGTATAATGCCTTACCACCACAACATGACAACAGTGACACATACACAATCAGTGTGCTAAGGTCTGCTTCCTCTTATGACTTTATCAAGACACATTAGTTAACCAGGGTACTAAAACAACTGAATAACATCTTGTGCTTCCCGGTTGGTCGGTCGGTCTGGGGTTGAAGGGCCAGGCTGTTCTTTGTGCTGATAAACAATGTCATACACAGCTATGAATGGCTGCATTATGGCAGATAAAAACACCCTTTTTCATGATCTTGTGATGGGCTTTATCATCTGACTTCTGGCGCTTAGTACCTTGATGAACCTACAACACTGCACAATGTGATTCGAGCGTTTGATTAAAGTAATAATATTCTACTAAAATACTAACTGTACCTTCCGTGGTTTTGACATGAATGGGACCCAAACATATTGACCATATATGTCAGGAGGACGCAGATCTGATGTAGTAGAGGCTTTACTTTCACAGGAATCACAAGATCCCACTTTGCTGTACAATATGTTGCTGCTTGGTTATAGATTCCTAGTGGAGTAAGCAGTGGATTTACACTCCCCTACTTATTTATTTGGACAGTGAAGCTCAAACTTTTAATTTGGCTCTATACTCCAGCATATTTGAGATAAAATGTTGTATATGAGGTGACAGTACAGGATGCCACCTTTTACAGTGTATTGTGTCATTTTTATTGTAAATAAATTAGAATAAGTTTCTGAATACTTCTACATACTGTACTTATCCATAATCATGGTAGCATCCACATTCATGTAGAAGTATTCAGAAACATATTCTAATTTATTTACAATAAAAGTGACTCCAAAATGACACAATACACTATTTACAATTCATTTCTATTGGACACAACATAATCCATAACACAATCAAAACAAATTGCACATACATCCAACAAGTTTTATCTAAAATGTCAAAGTTTAGCGTCACTGTCCATATAAATACGTAGGGGAGTGTAGCTCATTTGATTGATTTGTTTTCATGTTCTCCTTGCGTATCATCCTTCATATTACAAAACCATGAAGCAATACCAGTTGCTTGTTGAAACATGGGTTTGGTTAAACAAAGCCTATACTGTAGCTGTCCATCACTGCAGACTTGGCCCAGGGCCAGCCTCATAAAGGTGTCAGGCAGCCCGGGTCAGACAGCATACCTTCCTCAGTGTAATCATGTGTCCATCTGTCAGACCCTGCCTGCTCCTCTCTCCCCTTTCTGACAGGGTTTCCCTGTTACCACCCTCCTCTTGCACTGATGACTGATAGCCTTTGACCCCCACACACACATCCAGCCAGGCAGTGACACACACACACACCAGGGTTTTTTCTGGATCAAAGTAAAAATACAAATTTAGAGGCCCCCATTTTTGCGGTGTAGAGAACTGTTTTAATTTGTTTGCCAATTTCCTGCAATTTCCAAACATATTTTCATGCAATTCTTCATATTTTGCGATGGAGCTGAGAGAAAACATTGCTGTTTTTAAAGCTAATTTCCTGCAATTCTATGTATTTTGCCATGGCTAATTTTGTTTTTGGAATTTTCTATTCTCCCTGATTGTCTAGATTTTTTTAATAAAAATCGTTATGTTTGGGGCAAATCAAATACAACACATTACTGAGTACCACTCTTCATATTTTCAAGCATAGTGGTGGCTGCCTCATGTTATGGGTATACTTGTAATCATTAAGGACTGGGGAGTTTTTCAGGAGAAAAAATAAACAGAATGGAGCTAAGTACATGCAAAATCCTAGAGGAAAACCTGGTTCAGTCTGCTTTCCACCAGACACTGGAAGATGAATTCAAGGCCAAATCTATGCTGGAGTTGCTTACCATGTGGGAGAGTTACAGTTTTGACTTAAATCTGCTTGAAAATCTATGGCAAGAACTGAAAATGGTTGTCTAGCAATGATCAACAACCAATTTGAATAATATTTTATAGAATAATGGGCAGATGTTGCACAATCCAGGTGTGGAAAGCTCTTAGTGACATACCCAGAAAAACTCACAGCTGTAATAGCTGGTGAAGGTGTTTCTAACATGTATTTACTCAGCGGGGTTGAATACTTATTGAATCAAGATATATTAGTGTTTTATTTTTCATAAATCTTTTACAAATGTAAGAATGTTTCTTCCACTTTGACATTACAGAGTACTTTGTGTAGATTATTGAGAAAAAAATGACAATTAAATCCATTTTAATCCCACTTTGTAACACAACAATAGTGCTGAGTGATTGGTGCTTTTTGAGGTCAGTTTTGGTTTGATTATTCAAAAACGGTTTTCTATTTTGTTCAATTAAGGTTCAATTAATAAAAGTCTCATGATGGTAGTGACTGACCATTACTGCTTATCACTTATTAACCATAATTTATTCACATTACTTGAATTTAATAAAATAAAATAATTTCATTTCAAGTCATCATCTCTATACAGCTGCTGCCTATGCTGTCTGACAAAATCACTATTTTGTAGTTCTTCAAAGCAATTAAGGCATACTTTTATGACTGCTGCATACCAACTATCAATCACTTAGATCGCCAGCGATACAGTGGGGAGAACAAGTATTTGATGCACTGCCGATTTTGCAGGTTTTCCTACTTACAAAGCATGTAGAGGTCTGTCATTTTTATCATAGGTACACTTCAACTGTGAGAGACGGAATCTAAAACAAAAATCCATAAAATCACATTGTATGATTTTTAAATAATTAATTTGCATTTTATTGCATGACATAAGTATTTGATCACCTACCACCCAGTAAGAATTCCGGCTCTCACAGACCTGTTAGTTTTTCTTTAAGAAGCCCTCCTGTTCTCCACTCATTACCTGTTTGAACTCGTTACCTGTATAAAAGACACCTGTCCACACACTCAATCAAACAGACTCCAACCTCTCCACAATGGCCAAGACCAGAGAGCTGTGTAAGGACATCAGGGATAAAATTGTAGACCTGCACAAGGCTGGGATGGGCTACAGGACAATAGGTAAGCAGCTTGGTGAGAAGGCAACAACTGTTGGCGCAATTATTAGAAAATGGAAGAAGTTCAAGATGACGGTCAATCTCCCTCGGTGTGGGGCACCATGCAAGATCTCACCTCGTGGGGCATCAATGATCATGAGGAAGGTGAGGGATCAGCCCAGAACTACACGGCAGGACCTGGTCAATGACCTGAAGAGAGCTGGGACCACAGTCTCAAAGAAAACCATTAGTAACACACTACGCCGTCATGGATTAAAATCCTGCAGCGCACGCAAGGTCCCCCTGCTCAAGCCAGTGCATGTCCAGGCCCGTCTGAAGTTTGCCAATGACCACCTGGATGGTCATAAACTCCACTCGCCGTGTTTGGAGGAAGAAGAAGGATGAGTACAACCCCAAGAACACCATCCCAACCGTGAAGCATGGAGGTGGAAACATCCTTCTTTGGGGATGCTTTTCTGCAAAGGAGACAGGACGACTGCACCGTATTGAGGGGAGGGTGGATGGGGCCATGTATCGCGAGATCTTGGCCAACAACCTCCTTCCCTCAGTAAGAGCATTGTAGATGGGTCGTGGCTGGGTCTTCCAGCATGACAACGACCCCAAACACACAGCCAGGGCAACTAAGGAGTGGCTCCGTAAGAAGCATCTCAAGGTCCTGGAGTGGCCTAGCCAGTCTCCAGACCTGAACCCAATAGAAAATCTTTGGAGGGAGCTGAAAGTCCGTATTGCCCAGCGACAGCCCCGAAACCTGAAGGATCTGGAGAAGGTCTGTATGGAGGAGTGGGCCAAAATACCTGCTGCAGTGTGTGCAAACCTGGTCAAGAACTACAGGAAACGTATGATCTCTGTAATTGCAAACAAAGCTTTCTATACCAAATCTTAAGTTCTGCTTTTCTGATGTATCAAATACTTATGTCATGCAATAAAATAGAAGTTAATTACTTAAAAATCATACAATGTGATTTTCTGTATTTTTGTTTTAGATTCCGTCACTCACAGTTGAAGAGTACCTATGATAAAAATTACAGACTTCTACATGCTTTGTAAGTGGGAAAACCTGCAAAATCGGCAGTGTATCAAATACTTGTTCTCCCCACTGTACCTGGCGAAGCAACAGCTGCTCTCTATATCCCCTCACGATCGCGCATTCTTCTGTCTCTTTCGTAGCAGGCTTAAAAGAAAGACGAACGGACAAGTAGATGCCAATGGATTATGGTCATTGTAGTTAATTACCATGTTTTATGCGCTAAATTATGTAGAATATTGCCCTGTTGGAAACTACAACTTCATAATACAGTTCAGGCTGGATCTGATTTATTTCTAGAGAAACTTTGCAATGTGCACATTGAGCTCACGGAGAAAAAGTTCAAATAATTGAAATGTTGATTAATCGCTCAAGCACTACACAACAAAATGTGGAGAAAGTCAAGGGGTGTGAATACTTTCTGAAGGCATTGTAGGTCCATGACCTTTTCAACATAGTTTATACCGTTTTTAGTCGTTTAAGTTTACTCTGAAAGCGTTTTTCCATCTTGAAAATGAATAATAATAAAATATATATATATTTGGGGATTTGTTACTGTTTGAATTTAGGCGACCCGAAAAAACGCTTAGGCGGTCCTCCCAAGGATTTAAATGGCAGAAATATCCCTACACACACCAGCATACAGCATGCAATACACGTCCCGTTCCTTGGCTGAATTAGGAAATAGTTTTACTTTTAAAGACATGAAGGTTTTACATTGTTATCACTGATCACCATGGGAACCAGACAATATACAGCATAGTTTTATCTGGTTTGTACTTGTCACTTTTACTGAATACTAGCAATTATGTGTGTTATTCTTACTTTGAGCAGTGATTTATGACAACATCAATTCTCAAATTCATTTGCATCTTAGATTCATTGTTATTTTGAAATGTGTTGCAGTTAGGTTTCTCGGAGACAAACTACAGTCTGAGACAAATGGTTTTGTTCATTCAAACCAGAACAGTTGTGTCAGACTCCATTTCCATGTCTGTTCCTAGGCTATTTGTTTTTGGCACTCATTGAAATGTACCATATTTCTCGTCTTCCCCATCTATCCGTCCCTTCCCTCTCATTCTCCCTCTAACGGGATTTAGCATATCAATGGCAGATTAGTCAGTTTATCAAAAGCTTACCACGTCAAAGCCGTTTTCCACTCTGCTTTCCAGTCTGCCGCGCGGACCTCACACACAGATTCGGCATGCTGGTGTCTTTGGTGTGTGTGTGTGGTCGCCCTGCGTCTCTTTGTGCAGAGTGGGGCTGAGTGGCTGTATGCTCTTAGCCCCACAGTGTGTGATGATTACAAAGGCCATGCTTAGTCACTATGGGACCTGACCCGAGCTGTGTGTCATTTCTTTAACCAGCCTGGATGACACTCTGTTACATTAGTCATCTTTATTGCCTAACAACAACAAAGCAACAATAAAGCTTGCCAATGCAAGTGCCTCCCCGTGCAACCAATCACCAGGCTATTCCCCATTTTGGATCTACAGTATTCAGTAACTTGCACAGCTTATTCTCCTGTGCCCTCATGGCCCCCGCGATCTTTACTAACACGGGCTTGCTCATACCAAGAATGGAGTTGTACAGCCCTCTCCACAGCTCTCTACCCAGCCCTTTCCCCAGTACAGAACCGTACCCCTCTGTAGCCCTGATCTGCTGGAATGGGAACCATGTGCAGTGGAAAGTGTTGCAGTCATTACCAACAGGAGGTGTGACTCCAGCTGACCAGGTCTCGGAGCAGGGCGGGAGGGGACGTGGAGGGGGCGGGTCTAGAGAGCAGGCATGCCAGACGTATGGAGGAAAATCTCCCCCTGACATCTCACTCTGGACACAGGAAGAGCCATGCCATCGATCACTTTAAAGTATGACAGGGTTTAGGATGGGCCTTTTTGTTTCGGATACGTGAAGCTGTGTAAAGGTATACGTTGTGTAGTCATGTTATTCTTGCAATCTCCCTCAATAAAATACCATGCTGAACACACCAAGCCCAGTGAAGTGGGATCTTGTGGAAAGCAGGGCAGCTATCATAAGATTCCTATCCACTGAGCTCTCGTCACTCTCACACCTCCTTTCAGCACCCGGTCTTCACAGCCAGGGCCAACACACACACACACACACACGCACACGCACACGCACACGCACACGCACACACACACACACACACACACACACACACACACACACACACACACACACACACACACACACACACACACACACACAGCCTTTGCGGTTGCTTCTCCTCCTCTGGAATCTTATCTCTTTTTCCCATAACTCCCTGCTCTCCACAGGACCCCAGCTTATCTCAGCTACATTAAAGCTAGGAGCAGTAGCCCTAACACTGGGGTCATTGTTATGGTGTGTTTGAGCGCCCTTGCCTACTCAGCCCTCCTTACAACTAGTCTACAGTCCAAGTACTGGCCATGGCTGGATTAGGCTACACAGACCAAAAGCATAGCGACGCTTCAGTCTATGGACCTTCATCAGACTGAATCACGCCTACAGGAGGAGATGCAGACTGGTCTGCTGTTTTTTATAAAGGCTTTAGGTTAGAAGCTACGGATAGCCTCTCAGATTAGAGCCGTGGCCCAGGCCAGCTGGGAGCGCTGGGGATGATGATGCAGTTATCTAAGGCAGCAGCTAACAGACAGAGCCTTTCATGTTCCATACAAATTGGGGCTAAAGGAGACCTTTTAAATACAGGAGTTTATCAGTGTTTACATAATTGGGCCATTTAATGGCCTTTAGCCAGGCTCTGCTCTGCTGCTCTAGGGACTTTACTGAAAGTGGACGAGGAGATCGGATGACTACGCACATTGAATGAGCTGTTTAAGGGTGTGTGTGTGTAAAGATTATTTATTCAAGGGTTAATCCAGTAGAGGAATTCTGGTTTATGCTCTACAGCCATTTAAAAGCAGTTTGCATCGTTTGTCAGTGTAGTCCCTACCCCTGTCCTCTTTCCTTGTGTCAGCCTGCAGCCGTGACTTCACCACCCTGGAGAGGAGCATTTTAGGAGCTCCAGGTGTTCCTCTCTGCTGTACCGTGTGCCTTCCCTGGTGCCCGTGGGCCTCGTTGTGCTACGGCTCACATTGTTCCGTGGACATTGTGTGTGACCCTGACAGGGAAGCAGCTGTGTTAGGTGGTCCTGCCATCTTGGCAGCGAGACACAGCCCTGCGCGGGCCCTCCACCAGGGGCCCATTTTGATGAGCGCCACACAGGATGACCTCCTACATCCATCCAGGCCCTTCTCTGGCCCTCTTCCTCCCTGACAGGCCCTATCAACCCCTTATATCTGATGATGAAGGCTGGCTGGCTGGCTGGCTGGCTGAGGGGTTGGGGAAACACACTTCATCATTAGATGAATGGAGGGATGAGAGAAGTGAAGAAAGGCATTGCTGCCCTTCACAGAAACTGGGCATCGTTTTCCTGTAGGGCTGAGGGCATGACCTCCCCTGTGAGGTAAGAAAGTGAGGGAGAGATCCATGGTTACGGCGTCATACAGTGTAGGCAGGCTTAGCAAAGAGACAGGGTACTTTTTCAGAGTACGGAATTGCATGTCCAGTGGAAATGTTGGATTTGCTATGTGACACCACAATGGATTATGCATTTGTGTGTATGAAAAGATGGGCATATGTGTGTGAGCCTGTGTGGGTGTGCGCAAGCCAGTGATTTAGTGAGTGTGTGTGTGTGTACGTGTATGTGTGCATAACCTGATTGTTTAACGTCTGTGTCTTGACATGGTAGCTGTGTGGAAGCTGTGGGTCTGGGAGCAGGAAGTGACTCAGTTCACTTCCTGCCCGTGTTGCAGGAGGCTGCTGCTCCTCTGTCACTTCTCTCAGGATGTTTTCCCCTCCCCTCCTCCTCCACTCTCCTCTCTTCCTCTCTCCTCCACTCTCCTCCACTCTCCTCTCCTCCACTCTCCTCTGTTTCACTCACTATAAGTCTGCTGGCCTGGGCCATTACCTCATCCGAGAATCCAGAGCATGACATTCCCCGGCCCTGACTGACTGACTGACTGACTGCCTGGCTGCCTGGAGGTTAAATCACAGCTACTGGATAATACCGTTGAAGTGAGCTCACCTCAGAATGCCGGTTGAGAACCAAGGCTACTCACTCAGTGTCAACGAGTAGGACAGTTCTGACTATTCTAGGGCAATTCCATGGTAACAGAATGATGCAGATTTTTCACTTTAAAAGTATACCAAACAAATGCCATTGATTGCAAAGTTAAATAAACCATATAACTCTTTGCACAAGGACTACTTTTAACAATTTACACAGAAAATTGTACAAAAACACATATACTCAAAGAACAGTGCAGATGTAAAGTTTAGTAACAGAATACAGTAAAATCTCCCTTTTTGTTTCCCCCAAAAAGATCTGCTCCGAATTAAGATTCAAAGATGTCTGCAGAAAGAATGGGGTATCAACTATGACATGACGACTTGAGTTTGAAAAGTATATATTTTGTTTATTGAACTACAGTAAGTGAAGTGGATTAACACCTGGTAACAGAATGATGGTAACAGAATGACATCATGGGTCCCTGATCTGTACTATAAAGAAAATGCATAATTATGAGTGTCATTCTCTCCATGGTGATGTATCCTGAATAGGTATACAAGGGGAAAAACAACTGTTTGCATTTTTGAGTATTATTCTACACAATGGCTATTATTCTAATGAGCTCCGCCCCCATACAAGACCAAATTTGGTTGGTCCGGACTGGACCAAATCTGTACCAATCATATATGTCTATGTTTCACAAGTTTGGACCTCAGTAGAGCACAGTACAGCACAGCAGAGTAGAGTAGATTAGAGTTCAGTACAGTACTATATAGTACAGGACAGTAGAGTAGAGTAGATTAGAGTTCAGTACAGTACTATATAGCACAGTACAACAGAGTAGAGTAGATTAGAGTTCAGTACAGTACTATATAGCACAGTACAACAGAGTAGAGTAGATTAGAGTTCAGTACAGTACTATATAGTACAGGACAGTAGAGTAGAGTAGATTAGAGTTCAGTACAGTACTATATAGTACAGGACAGTAGAGTAGAGTAGATTAGAGTTCAGTACAGTACTATATAGCACAGTACAACAGAGTAGAGTAGATTAGAGTTCAGTACAGTACTATATAGTACAGGACAGTAGAGTAGAGTAGATTAGAGTTCAGTACAGTACTATATAGTACAGGACAGTAGAGTAGAGTAGATTAGAGTTCAGTACAGTACTATATAGTACAGTACAACAGAGTAGAGTAGATTAGAGTTCAGTACAGTACTATATAGCACAGTACAACAGAGTAGAGTAGATTAGAGTTCAGTACAGTACTATATAGTACAGGACAGTAGAGTAGAGTCAATTATACTCTAATCTACTGTATTGTACTGACATACTTTTATTTTCTTTACTGTACTGTACTCTACTGTGCTGTCCAAACTTGTGAAACAGAGGTCTATGATTGGTTTAGATATAGACTCTTAGTTTTTAAACTTGTGAAACAGACGCTCTGATTGGTTTAGATATAGACTCTTAGCTTTCATTTGATGTGTTCCTATGATCTTCAGATGTTAGTGCTCATGGAAATGATGCTGAGTTGTCATTTTGCTCCAGTGGTTAAATGATTACTGACAGTCAGTAACTATTCCACACCTCCAACTAGAAAAGTTATAACAATGTTATTACAATGGCTATGTCGGTATGGTTTTGATATAACTTTTTCATTATCAATAGCCTACCTCTAATGGGGACATTATGAGCTCAGTAGAGAGAAATGAATGGCACTCTGCCTACTTTAATTGCTGTATGGAAAATGGTGGCATACTGTATTGAATCGCAATTTGAGTGGCATTTCCTTCCGCTGTATTCAGTCCAGTCCACTGTTGCAGTGTTTCAGGGGAATAAAGGTGTTTGAATGTGAGCTCTTTTCCTGAGCCAATGTGTTTTAAATTCTCCTCCATCCTCCACGTTGACTGTTGACGTGAGCCACAGGAAGTAGTTAATGGGAGCAGGAGTGTGTGTGTGTGACTCATTGTGGCTAGGGTGAATTAAACAGCTGTGTTTCAGGATCACTCTCTCTCTCTGCAGTGATATTCAGCCTAATGTTCATTCCACACACATCCAGTGTGTCCTCGCACCCGTTCTGTTCCTACACCACCGACGTGCTGGCTCTGGCTGTGATGACTGTATGAAGGCAGCCATTACTCCGTGAGTCAGAGAAGGAGCTCTATACGATGTAAACTCCTATTCATCAGAAGGGGTCCCACCACAAATTAGTAGCGGTTGTCCAGTAAATATGACAAACCGCACTGAACAGAATCATAAATGTCTTCAAACCAAATGAGAGGAAAGAAAAGCAAACAACTGTTGAATGAATATGATGACAGGGCCTTGATCAGCTGATGCCAATTTCAGAAAGTGTATATGAGTTATTGTGTGTATACTGTTGGTCGGGTTGTAGATTAGGAGTGTTCCACCCAATGTCTTCTGCATATAGTGGATACTCACAACAATTTGTCTTCTTCCTCCCCAGTTCCCAGAGTGCGGCTTCTTTGGCATGTATGACAAAATCCTGCTCTTCCGCCATGACTTGAACTCTGAGAACATCCTCCAGAGGCTGACGTCAGCAGAGGATATCCACGAGGGAGATCTCATAGAGGTGGTGCTCTCTGGTGAGTCGTTTTTTAAATTGCATTTATTTTTTATTTAACCTTTATTTAACTAGGCAAGTCAGTTAAGAACACTGACCCTGTCTACCTACAGGGTCAGCCCCTGGAGCAAATTAGGGTTGAGTGCCTTGCTCAAGGAAACATTGTCAGCTCGGGTATTAGAACCAGCGACCTTTCGGTTACTGGCCCAACGCTCTAACCCCTAGGCTACCTGCCACCCCAAGTAGTACTGATCTGGGTATCTGTACTAATTCAGTAAGGCTTCTCTAATTCAAACCTGTGTGTCATGCAGTACTGTTTCACTCCTATCTAAAGCGCACCTCCAGAGACACAGGTGGCTAGTTTCCCCTCTCTTTTCCTGTCACAAATGATTTCAGTTTCCTGCTGACTATTGAGTGTAACAAACACTGGCTTGTAAAAGCATTCTGTTCCATCCGTCTCCATTGGGAAGCACCTGGACTGGACATCCCTCTCTCCCTCTCTCTCTCCCTGGGGTAGAACTAGAAGCGTTGTCTGTATGGATCCAGACATGAAATAACTCTGCCGGATCGATCTGATCTGCTGGTGTTTATCAGCGAGCCCCAGAGGAGTGTATCCATGCGACCTCTGGTTTCCTCTGTCTTCTTCCCTCTGGGTTGAGACGGTTGACAGGTGTCAGCCTCAGTGTCGCACCTGGATGACTGTGTGAGGTCAGAGTAATTCCACATCCACAAGCTCTACACCCACACTGCTACCTTGTCTTAGCCTTGTAGTTGGCCTACATCTGCTGAGGAGATCTACATGTGTCAAACTGGTGCAGTACAATCTCAAAGGTTCTTTGCTGTTCTAGTCTGGCAGTAAAGAATTCTAATTATACTATTTATCCTTCCCTTAGTTGCTTCTAATTTGAATTAATACTTTAAAGACACTATTCATTTCGGTCAGTTCTTTGAGACCTGTTGTTCAGTTATGTGACTGAGAGAGACAAACAGCATAGTTTCTCTTGGAGCTTGTTTTTCTCTTCAGTAAGTGATTGTAGTGGACAGGTCATCCCTAACCAGCGGGTTGGACATGGAGAGAGGGCTGTTTGCTCCAAGAATCCCACTCACTCTTTGTTTCTCACTCAGTATCCCTACCATTTTACAGGATATGACATACAAAATAGATGTATAAACATGTGAAAATGTATATTTTTTACTGCACTTTCAGTCTGTGAAGAATGCTACAAACAATAACTTTTGCATTATGTCTGATGGACACTTGTGAAGACTGATTAGTAAAAAGGTATAGCAAACAGACATCACATTGATGTCAGGCCTGCTGCTCGTGAAAAACTATTTATTGGCTCAATCTTCTGTGGGGATTGATGCAAAACATCTCAAACTCCCTTTCATAAAGTTGAAGCCGTTAATTGGCTGTGCGTTGTTTTCCTTGATGTGTTTATAAAGCCAATGAATACCTTTTTCATGTGTTTGAAAAGTCATGAATACCTTATTTCATGTGTTTGAAAAGCCTGTGAATACTTATTTTGTGTGTTTGAAAAGCCTGTGAATACTTTCTTTCATGTGTTTGAAAAGACCGTGGATACTTTCTTTCATGTGTTTGAAAAGATTGTGAATACTTTCGTTCATGTGTTTGAAAAGGCCGTGAATACTTTCTTTCATGTGTTTGAAAAGGCTGTGAATACTTTCTTTCATGTGTTTAAAAAGGCTGTGAATACCTTCTTTCATGTGTTTGAAAAACATGAATACCTTCTTTCATGTGTTTATGCCAGAAAGCTATGCATAGTGTGGTAACGTGACTTTTTAAAGTTATTTCTCTGCTTTGAAGTTTAACCCAAAATCTGGGTTAAAATCTGGTTATTTCAGATGTCTTATACCTCAGCTCAGGGGTTATATACAGTTGAAGTCGGAAGTTTACATACACTTAGGTTGAAGTCATTAAAACACATTTTTCAACCACTCCACAGATTTCATGTTAACAAACTATAGTTTTGGCAATCTACTTTGTGCATGACACAAGTAATTCTTCCAAACAATTGTTTACAGACAGATTATTTCACTTATAATTCACTATATCACAATTCCAGTGGGTCAGATGTTTACATACCCTAAGTTGACTGTGCCTTTAAACAGCTTGGAAAATTCCAGAAAGTTATGTCATGGCTTTAGAAGCTTCTGATAGGTTAATTGACATAATTTGAGTCAATTGGATGTGTACCTGTGGATGTATTTCAAGGCCTAACTTCAAACTCAGTGCCTCTTTGCTCGACATCATGGTAAAATCAAAAGAAATCAGCCAAGATTTTTTGTAGACCTCCACAAGTCTGGTTCATCCTTGGGGGCAATTTCCAAATGCCTGAAGGTACCACGTTCATCTGTACAAACAATAGTACGCAAGTATAAACACCATGGGACCACGTAGCCGTCATACCACTCAGGAAGGAGACGCGTTCTGTCTCCTAGAGATTAACTTACTTTGGTGCGAAAAGTTTAAATCAATCCCAGAACAACAGCAAAGGACCTTGTGAAGATGCTGGAGGAAACAGGTACAAAAGTATTTATATCCACGGTAAATGAGACCTATATCGACATAACCTGAAAGGCCGCTCAGCAAGGAAGAAGCCACTGCTCCAAAACTGCCATAAAAAAGCCAGACTACGGTTTGCAACTGCACATGGGGACAAAGATCATACTTTTTGGAGAAATGTCCTCTGGTCTGATGAAACAAAAATAGAACTGTTTGGCCATAATAACCATTGTTATGTTTGGAGGAAAAAGGGGGAGGCTTGCAAGCCAAAGAACACCATCCCGACGTGAAGCACGGGGGTGGCAGAATAATGTTGTGGGGGTGCTTTGCTGCAAGAGGGACTGGTGCACTCAAAACAGATCATGAGGAAGGAAAATTATGTGGATATATTGAAGCAACATCTCAAGACATCAGTCAGGAAGTTAAAGCTTGGTTGCAAATGGGTCTTCCAAATGACCCCAAGCATACTTCCAAAGTTGTGGCAAAATGGCTTAAGGACAACAAAGTCAAAGTAATGCAAATGAATTACTTAAAAATCATACAATGTGATTTTCTGGATTTTTGTTTTAGATTCCGTCACTCACAGTTGAAGAGTACATATGATAAAAATTACAGACCTCTACATGCTTTATAAGTGGGAAAACCTGCAAAATCGGCAGTGTATCAAATACTTGTTCTCCCCACTGTATATATAATTATTCCCTAAATTGTTTTTTTTTAAATATTACTAACAACAATAGATAAACACATTTTGGCCAAGGGATCCATGGAATAAGTTTAGAGGGTGTAATACAATAAAATGTATTATTATTAATCTACAATTTATGTTCTTGAACTTGGGCAACAATGATATGGGATATAACAGGGATATTAGTATCCTTTTTTTTGAATTGCAGGATATTAGCTTTAAAGCTGCAAAAACAAAACATCTCTCTGCCACATGACAAAGTCTGTAGAATGGCAGGAAATTAGCTTTAAAACTGCTAAATTTTCTCTCTGATGTTCCTTCCCAGGGCCCAAAACTTGGTTCGTCCGGCCATGCACTGCCGAAGTCAGATTAAAACTCACTATCACAAAAGGGGTCCTTAGAGAAAGTCACTTTCAAAGAAACACATTTCCCCTGACATAAACTGTCTAATCAATAAGACAACCATGTTCAAGTTATCGGCAATCACATTTCATCTTATTTTGGGGAAATGAATCTATAAAGTTTCTGGAATATATATTATTCATATGGATTTGCTATATGTCCATATGTATCTTGTCATGGCAACAGCTACTGAGAATGTCCCTGGTGCATCTTGCTGGGATGCTGGGATTTCATCTTGAATACTGGACCTGAAAAAAACCCCCACATAAACCCACTAAAAGACAAAAACCCACACAAATAGTTAGACATCACACAGGGTTCTCCACCTAAATTCTGGTATAAAACATAATGATTCCCTTGTTGGTCAGTGGATAAACCACAACAGCATAAATGATTGCAAAAGAACTGTGAGAAAGAGACTTCTCTGTGTAGATTCTGTTGATTTGGACCTGCTCTGCTACTTCTCACTGCCAGTTGTGGTCCTTAGGGGATGCAATTGCACAGGTTTGGTAGCAAATAGCGATCTCTTATTCACTTCTTGGATGAGTCACTCCTGTGAACTAACTGTCCCTTCCAAGAATTACCTCATCAAATCCCTCTAACACAAACCACAACAGCAGATGGAGCAAAGCCCCCTGGGTAATGGGCCTACCTTGTGTTTCAGTCCAGATAGGAAACAAACCCAACCATACTATGACCTCATTAATTTATTATCATTATGTAATCTGGTCTTCTCTGGTCCTGTTCTGTTCAATGAGACTGTCTGTTTGTGGTCTTTAGTGTGCTCTGTAATAGCAGAACACTCTAAAACAGAGAAGGGTGTAGACAACCTTGTAGCTGTTACTTTCTTCTGTAGCGACCCCTACTGTAAGGAGGCTGTCATAGCACTGAGTCCTAGTGAGACAAACCTCGGAACAGAACAGCTTTTCCCTCAGGTATCTCCTACTGTACATAACTGCCTCCCGTATGAGCTTATAGGGTACTTCCCAGGTCAGACTCTCAGATATGGATGCATTGACTCCAACGTGTCAACAGTTTGTTCCCTGGATCTGAGTTATAGCTAGTTTTATGCACACAGACATACCAATATCACAGGTGAGGATGGTGCTGTAAATTGTATGACTGTTACCGTATGACAAAACAGCATAAAATGCCTTGGCATTACAGTGTAAACTAAACATATTAACTTAATTCTTATTCTTCTTTTGCCATTTTCATTCTTTGGTTTCATTTTTTTGTTTGCCATGTTTTTGTTTTAAGTTGTGTCTGAATTGCAGCTTTAGCCACAGTAGAGGACTTCCAGATCCGGCCCCATGCTCTCTATGTCCACTCCTACAAAGCGCCCACCTTCTGTGACTACTGTGGGGAGATGCTATGGGGCCTCGTCCGCCAGGGGCTCAAATGTGAAGGTAAGCACTCACACACACACACACACACACACACACACACACACACACACACACACACACACACACACACACACACACACACACACACACACACACACACACACCACAAGAGGCTGCTGAGGGGAGGACGGCTTATAATAATGTCTGGAATGGAGTGAATGGGAAGGTATCAAACACATGAAAACCATGGAAACCACGTGTTTGATGTCTTTGATACCATTCCATTGATTCCGTTCCATCCATTACTATGAGCCTGTCCTCCCCAATTAAGGTGCCACCGGCCGCCTGTGGCACACACTCACACAATCTCTCTTTCACATCAAAGCCGGGGCGCACCGTGAACCTAAGCTCAAGGTGTCAAATGTTTACCTGACTCATACACTCACGCACATACAAATCAAACAGGCCCTTCTCTTGGTCCAGTCTGACGGATACATTAAGGCTGGTAGGGCCGTGCAGCAGGAAGCCTCAGTGGAGTGTGTGACTTCCTTCTATTACTAAAGCAGGCCTTTGAAGAGCCGGCCTGTTTGAATGGAGCCCAGTGTACTGATGCCAAGTGTTGGACTCAGCCTTCAAAGGCTTTTTAGTGCTGCTTCTCTACCCTCTCAGATGGATCCAGCCTGTCCCTCAGTATAGCACAACCTTCCCCAGGTCCAGTAAGGACAGCGATGCAACAGACACTCAGATTGGAGGAAAGATTTGGACTGTCATTGCTAGTCAAATTACATTTAAATGTAGAATTGTGGAATGTAGAATTGCATGTAATTTGTTATCAGTGGATCAGATATATTTTATTCCCTGGTATGTTCATGCCACTAAAAAGCCTTTAAAGCTTTCTCTGAGGAAGAATGAGATCCATTGACTGCATGTAGCGCCCTCTTGTGGACATTTAAGAGAATGAAGCTGGTGGGAAGAATCAAAATGGTGCTGCCCTAGTGTACTAACTTATTGTTACTGATTTTCCTTCTTGAGTCTGATTATTCCAAGACGTGTCTTTAAGTTATCTCAATATGTCTTCACAAATATCTCAAGACATGTCTATGGCTGAGTATGAAGTGTTGCATGGCTGAGCCCAATGCCGACGTCCAAAGACACAGACTGTTTGTGTTTGTTGCGTATAGCGTGTACTGTGCAGAATGTGTGTTATTCTTCAATGACCCCTGTGTCCTGTGTACTTCCAGGTTGTGGGCTGAACTACCACAAGCGCTGTGTCTTCAAGATCCCCAACAACTGCAGTGGGGTGAGGAAGAGACGTCTGTCCAACGTGTCCCCGCCGGGCCCCTCGCTCTCAGTCCCCCGGCCCCTCCCTGGTCCCACCGAACATGCTGTGGTCGTCCTGGAGGAGGTAAGACCCGTGCTTCCATTGGTTGAGAGCAATGTCCTGTGGTAAAGATACATTCTGTACAATGTAAAGAGTTTAGAGACCCAGTGAAGGGGGTTATGTAAATGCATTTCCTTATAAAGTTATACCCTTGCACAGTTTATTGCCTAACAAGCGAAAATGGTGTCCCTCAACGCCCCTTGTGAATGTACTTTAGGGCTTTGATCTACAGTACAGTTACTAACCAGTTCTAACCAGTTACTTTCTCATATGTTCAATGTGATTGTTATTCTGATTGAGACACATTTGTCCGTTGGCAAAACATCAACTACTAGGTTCGTCTGCCAAATCTCTTGAAATATCTTATTGTGAAACATGGCAGCAAATTGAATTTAATAAACTAGGATTATTAAACGTGTTTGTATGAGGCTAGCTGGATGGAGGCTAGCTGGATGGAGGCTAGCTGGGTGGAGGCTAGCTGGATGGAGGCTAGCTGGGTGGAGGCTAGCTGGGTGGAGGCTAGCTGGGTGGAGGCTAGCTAGATGGAGGCTAGCTAGATGGAGGCTAGCTAGATGGAATGTTCTCCATGGTGACCAGTGCTTATGAAAGGTCAATGCAAATACAGTTAGACCAATGAAATGAAACCCCTGTTAATTCTAGACCATGTTTGTGTATTTTGTACTGTGTTGCTGTCTCTCTCACTGAACGGACCCTCCATCCCTCCCCTCCATCCCTCGTTTGCTATGTCCTTCCTTCCT
Source organism: Thymallus thymallus (assembly GCA_023634145.1). Taxonomy (NCBI): domain Eukaryota; kingdom Metazoa; phylum Chordata; class Actinopteri; order Salmoniformes; family Salmonidae; genus Thymallus; species Thymallus thymallus. Next base: position 23,022,387 of record CM042405.1, on the reverse strand, counting down.
TTTTTCATCTTCCCTTGGTTCACATACTTGTTCCATCGGCCCCTCCTTCCCTCTCCCTCTCTTCCTTCCTCCTCCTCCTCTCCTTCCCTCTGTCCCCTGCAGCAGCGTTCCCACCAGGAGGCAGGGAAGAGGATCCTGTCGTGGAGTGGCCGGCCCATCTGGATGGAGAAGATGGTGCTGGGGCGAGTCAAGGTGCCTCACACCTTCGCCATCCACACCTACACCCGGCCAACCATCTGTCAGTACTGCAAACGGCTGCTCAAGGGCCTGTTCCGCCAGGGCATGCAGTGCAAAGGTAAGGCCCTACCTTTCTCTGTATGTCCCTCTGTCCATATCTGCCCTATTTACCTTACTGTCGCTAGAGCTCCAAGCTGTGCTATTAAATCTGTGTTTTCTATACTTTCTTTTCAGATTGTAAATTCAATTGCCATAAGCGGTGTGCATCGAAGGTACCAAGAGACTGCTTGGGCGAGGTTTCCTTCAATGGAGGTAGTTTCTTTTTTCCTGTTTTATTTCACATAAGGATCATGCCCATGCCATGACATATACAGTAGCTGAGTAGCATATCTGTCATTGTGTGTGTCCACAGAGCCTGCCAGCCCAGGACCTGACTCTGACAGCACCATGGAGGTAGACAGTAGTGATGTGGAGAGCACTAGAGGACTCCTGGATGACTCTGAGGAACCTTCAACCCCAGATGACAAGATGTTCTACATGGACTCACCTTTCCTGGACCGCGAGAAGGACGAGGAGCCCATCAAGACCATCAGGTATTTACGTTCCAGGGACAGCTGTACGTTAACTTACAGTTATCAGAGTAATAGTTGTGTACACAGACTATGTAGCTACTGGACTTCTTGCTTGCTTCCTTGCCGTTGTTGCTCCTGCTTGTTCAGGTCCAGGTTGCTGCTAGCACTTTGTGACAAATGTTTTCATAAAAACTGCTGTGTGTGTGTGTGTGTGTGTGTGTGTGTGTGTGTGTGTGTGTGTGTGTGTGTGTGTGTGTGTGTGTGTGTGTGTGTGTGTGTGTGTGTGTGTGTGTGTGTCCAGCCCATCCACCAGCAGTAACATCCCTCTGATGCGGGTGGTCCAGTCCATCAAACAGACCAAGAGGAGGAGCTCCACCATGGTGAGGGAGGGTTGGATGGTTCACTACACCAGCAGAGACAACCTGAGGAAGAGACACTACTGGAGGCTGGACACAAAGAGCCTCAGTCTGTTCCAGAATGACACTGGAGCCAAGTTCTATAAGGTGAGAGAGCAACACCACAGATTAACTATTACCTGACATGGGCAGAGGCATGGTGGAATGAAATGGAGAGGTTGCATTTACATTTAACTTTCTTCCAATCTATTAAAAATATCACAGAAAAACATAATCATAGACCATTAATTGACAATTATTTGAGTTTATACAGTGTCTAAAACCAAACACTGAATTTCCCCTAAATAAATTGACCCATTTATTTATTTTTTGCTGATATTTCAAGATTTGTTTTATTGTCTTGGGTGTACAATTCGTAAAAGGGCCTGCCGAATGTAATGGTGTCAGTGAGGGTGTGAATAAGACTGGGGGCTGCTGTTGCAACTGTAAACTACAGTGAGGTCAGTGACACAGAGAAAATCCCCCAGCCTGCCTCCTGTGGTTTCACAGGCATTCTATTATTATGATTTCCTAATGCTATAACTCCAGCTTCAGAGTGTGACAGTTCCACGGTGACACCAGTGGTGTAGGCAGTCTTTTCCGTGCCACAGTGGCTTAATATCTGTGTAATTAGACACTGGGGACTGAGGTATCAAGGCAGGCAGTCCTTGTTCCCTCTGTGTAAAGGCTTCCACGTGTTCAGTGCAGCCTTGCAACTGTGAGCCTGTCCCAGGCAGTTTCACTTTGACACCTCCCCCGATTGTGGCGAGAGATATCACACAGTGAGACAGTGTTTATGTTGCTATGGTTTCTAGCTAGTTTTGTTTTGTGAGATGTAGCATGTTCAGTGTGTGTGTGTGAGAGAGAGAGAGGCTAATAAAGTGTGTTTGTATGCTCACCTGATCGCCACATCGGGGCTGCCATTTTCAACACGTTTAAGAGGTATTTTCTACTCTGAGCTTCACTCTCCCAGTGGTAAACTAGCTGGAACAGACACACCCTCCATCTTCCCAGCAGTGGAAACAGTGGATAGAAGAGGCTGCTTTACGTTAGCATTTATTTTCAACTTGGCACTCAGCTCAGCGCGCAGCACTTAAAGACGTGCAGGACACTAATTGAAGACTAGCTGTTTGTGAATGTGTTTTAGATTTTTCTCTCAAATATTGTCGTATGGGTCGTTCTGTTTGATATGTTGTTGCTAATGTGTGCACAGATTGGGCCAGTGGTGACATTAGTTCATCCAATGTAGCCTCTGTCTCTTGGGTGTTTCCCCACACTGTCTCTCAATTCAATTCAATTCAATGTACTTTATTGACATGGAAAGTAAAACACTTACATTGTCAAAGTAAACATATAACAACGATGGTCAACGGTGGCTCGTTCTCTCTCTCTCTCTCTCTCTCTCTCTCTCTCTCTCTCTCTCTCTCTCTCTCTCTCTCTCTCTCTCTCTCTCTCTCTCTCTCTCTCTCTCCCCTGTTCTCCTCAGCCTCTAGCCCACTGCCGTGTAGCTGTCCCCTCCTCTCCCCTCTCTACCTTCAGTCATCTGATTAGCGGTGGTGGTTGTGTGTTGACGCATCAGATGGCTGCCATTTTCTACATTTGGAAGTCATATAGTCTTCTTTCTTGAAGATGAGACCCCTATACTTGTGGTTTCCAAAACCCTTTTATGGGGTTAAGGAGGCTTCACTCTGTCTCTAGCAGATTACCCCCTCCCCAAGGTTTTTGGTGTCTGATGGTAGTCGCCCTGTCTTTCGTCTTGGTGTCTGGCAGCGAGGCGGCTCGTGCCCAGATAGGGGTCTGGTGTCCTGCCTTGTAATCATGGGGCCTCTTCTCTTCAATGGGCCCAGGCCTGGGTCACATGTGCCGGTCCTGCTAACCACAACCACTTCATCTGACACTCTGTGGTGAGCCGCGCTCAGGGGACCCAAAGGGTAGGAGGATGGGGAGATGAGGCACTACAGGGACTTCCTCCTTCTTTGATTTACATTTCACAGCGAGGCTGGAGGGAAGGGGGACTTTTAAAGTGTGCTCAAACTGCCCCTTGCACCACATATCTTGTAAGGACTGTCAGATATAGGCTGTGCACTAGGCAGGGGCTGTGGATACACTGCACTGTGGGAAGGGACTAGGACCCACTAAGTTAGTCTTTCAGGTACGCATGCTAAGCTGAGGGAGATTTCTCAGCGGTTACCTCTGTCTTTTATGGGGGATATGGTGTCTGCTTCCATCTGATCTGACTGTTTATCTTGTGAGTGATTGATTCATCTTGTCTTTCTTACCTCCATGGTTGTATTTGTCTTCAGTGCCTATCTCTCCAATCACTAGCGGTAATGGTGTAGCTTTCTTTGTTGGTGTCTGTTATGACCCTGGTCTCTTTCTTTCTTTCTTTCTTTCTTTCTTTCTTTCTTTCTTTCTTTCTTTCTTTCTTTCTTTCTTTCTTTCTTTCTTTCTTTCTTTCTTTCTTTCTTTCTTTCTTTCTCTTCCCCCCCGTATGGTCCACAGGAGATCCCTCTCTCAGAGATCCTGCAGGTGGAACAGTTGAGGGACTTCACCAGCCTAGCCCAGGGCAGCAACCCACACTGCTTTGAGATCATCACCTCCACCATGGTCTACTACGTTGGGGAGAACAACGGGGGCCAATACCACAGCCCTGCGCTGGCAGCCTCAGGCGTGGGCATAGAGGTGGCCCAGGGCTGGGAGAAAGCCATCCGTCAGGCTTTGATGCCTGCCACACCCCAGCCCAGTGTGGCCACCGCAGCTGGGCAGGGGAAGGAGCACAGTGAGTACAGGACCATTCACTACTGTTAACATGGTAGACATGTTAAGTCTATTGGAAGTTGTACTGACTGGCTAGTGCTCTGGTTTAGGCTACTGAACATAGCGTGTATACCGTAGTTATTTCTAATGGAGGTAGCACTGACATATATTAGACATATTGTAGCTATTGGCACTAGCATTGGAAAGGTGGTATGAAATTAGATTATGTGAGAGATGGAAATAGTACTATTTGTGCCCATAAAATGGGTCATTGCCGATATAGGTCATTTAGTGGTTTGATATATTACATTAGTGTGGAGTGGGTCAGGAGAGTCCCCATTAAACGCTTGAATCCCAAGTTAAGGTCAAGTGAGGTGATGTTCTGAAGTGAAAAAGCAGTCAGTCTTGTTTTGACATAACAAAAATGGCCTCATCAGAAATGACTGTGTATACAGACACAGCAAAGCCTTGAATTGATAAGCTGTGGTTCACCTTTTCCCTTCTGTGAATATAGTCATAAGATAAGATGTACTTTGTCGTTCACTAATTTACAAAGAATGGAAATGTGTCTTTATGCTCACTACCCAACCCCCTGAGAAACACACACATACCCCGAAGGGCTGGAAGCAATGGGTCAGCCTCAGTGCAGCGCCCCTGGAGCAATTATAAGGGATTAAGTGCCTTGCCCAAGGGCACAATGACAGGGGGTGGTATCTAGGATGATGCCAGCAACCCTCACTCCACACCAGATTATCCCAATTTGAGCTGTGATTTAAACACTAGGCTTCCTGCCATCCAATCAGATTGATCATCATTATTATGATCTTAGAGCAGGGATCATCAACTAGCTTCAGCGGCGAGGTGTTTTTGGTCGGATTGGATGGTCGGGGGGCTGGAACCTAGTTATAATAAATTGTACACAACTAAGCCTAAAAAGAGATTGTATTCGAAAATAATAATAATTTCATACCTTGATTAAAGGTGAGATATGATTACATATGTATTATTTTATTTGTAGGACTACTTGGAAACTTGAATTAAGTTTTCATTCAATTATTTTAACAAAAGAACCCAGCTGCGGGTTTGCCGGTTGCCGACCCCTGTCTTAGAGGCTATAGAGTCAAGGTGGCACATTCAAACGGCCGCTCACCTGTGGGAACATTGTGCAACACCTAAAACCTGACGTAGATTCAGGGGATTATCTGTGCGCGTGTTAAAATGTGCGTTCCTCTTCCATCTCATCCAATAGAGTAATGCACGTTCTAATAATGAAGATGGACGAATCAGACTAGTGGTCCTTTTTTCCCCATTTCGGTTATGAAATAAACACACTTCTGGTTCAGTGCCACCATCACCATGGCAAGTTATAATGTTTATTAATCATTTGTGCTAGAGGGGATATGAGATTAAATGAGCACCATTGCCTGCCAGCCCATACAGTATATGCCCCTAGAGGCCATTTGTCTGGCTGTGACTCTTGGTGTAAAGCAGATGGTGAGGGTGGCAATGCCGAACAGATGAGACCCACCACCTCACTAACCCTCGATATCCAACCACTCTGAAATGACAACAAGGGCTTGTGCTCTATAGTCATACAATATGGTTCTTAGCCAATGAGTGAGTACAGGTGGGCATACTTTGTTGTCCATAGAAAATATGAAAAATGTGATGTTATTTGATTATACAATTATGTTTTATTGTTTGGCAAAACATGACTTGGGAACCTCATGACTGAATATTGGCCATAACCCTAACTATGAAATGTAACACATAGTTATGCTGTTAAATAAAACAAATCTTCCCTAATCAATTATACAGGGTCATCATTGTGCAATGAAATGCTACATTACTGTATTGAATACTGCCTGTATTGAAGCTTGAAGGACATCAAAAAAAGTGAGAAATGCATCTGTTTATGATTAGATAGGGATACATTGGGTCCTTTATGCATCTGTAATGTACAGTTGTTTAAAGTGAACACTGCATTGGTTTCCCCTCTAGAACAAGAGTTGTCTATCAGCATATCTGTGTCCAACTGCCAGATACAGGAGAATGTGGTGAGTAACTTTTTCAGACAATCTTGCACAATTTCTCAGCTGTGTGTGTGTGTGCGTGTGTGTGCAGTCGTAAAAATTGTTCTGCTACTTCTGCATTCTTCATGGACCATTAAACATTGCATGTCCATTGTTATATATATATATATATATATATACACAGCCGGTGAAATAAGTATTGAACACGTCACCATTTTTCTCAGTAAATATATTGCCAAAGGTGCTATTGACATGACATTTTCACCAGATGTTGGTAACAACCCAAGTAAGAAACCAAAACAAATAAGTTCAGAAATTAAGTTATGTGTAATAATGTGAAATGACACAGGGAAAAAGTATTGAACACACTTACTGATATTTATTTAATACTTTGTACAAAAGCCTTTGTTGGTAATGACAGCTTCAAGACGCCTCCTGTATGGAGAAACTAGTCGCATGCATTGCTCTGGTGTGATTTTGGCCCATTCTTCCACACAAACAATCTTCAAATCTTGAAGGTTCCGTGGGCCTCTTCTATGAATCTTGATCTTCAGTTCTTTCCATAGATTTTCAATGGGATTTAAGTCAGGTGATTGGCTGGGCCATTCTAGCAGCTTTATTTTCTTTCTTTGAAACCAATTGAGAGTTCCTTGGCTGTGTGTTTGGGATCATTGTCTTGCTGAAATGTCCTCGTTTCATCTTCATCATCCTGGTAGATGGCAGCAGATTTTTGTCAAGAATGTCTCGGTAAATTTGCCCATTCATCCTTCCTTCAATTATGTGAAGTTTGCCAGTACCATTTGCTGAAAAGCAGCCCCACACCATGATGTTCCCACCTCCAAACTTCACTGTTGGTATGGTGTTTTTAGGGTGATGTGCAGTGCCATTTCTCCTCCAAACATGGTGTGTATTATGACATCCAAACAATTTTGCTCTCATCTGACCACACTATATTCTCCCAGTATTTCACTGGCTTTTCCAAATGTTGTGCAGCAAACTTTAAACGAGCTTCAACATGCTTTTCTTTCAGCAATGGAGTCTTGCGTGGTGAGTGTGCATACAGGCCATGGCGGTGGAGTGCATTACTTACTGTTTTCTTTGAGACAACAGTACCTGCTAATTGGTCTTTTTGAAGCTCTCCACAAGTGGTCCTTGGCTCTTGGGCAACTCTTCTGATTATTCTTTTCACTCCTCTGTTAGAAATCTTGCGAGGAGCACCTGGTCGAGGCAAATTTATGGCGTATTATGGCCCCAACAGTGCTCACTGGAACATTCAGAAGCTTAGAAATGCGCCTATAACCAATGCCATCATTATGTTTTGCAACAATTAGGTTGCGAAGGTCTTGAGACAGCTCTTTGCTTTTACCCATCATGAGATGTGTCTTGTGTGACACCTTGGCAATGAGACCTTTTTGTAGGCCATCAGTTGGGACTGAACCAGCTGATATTAATTTGCACTGACATGGGGCTGGATTGCTTTTTAATTACTGATAGTTTTCAGCTGTTGTCTTGGCTTTCCATGCCTTTTTGCACCTCCCTTTCTTCATGTGTTCAATACTTTTTCCCTGTGTCATTTCACATTATTACATATAACTTAATTTCTGAACTTATTTGTTTTGGTTTCTTTGTATGTATGGGTTGTTACCAACATCTGGTGAAAATGTCATGTCATTAGCACCTTTGGAAATATATTTACTGAGAAAAATGGTGACGTGTTCAATACTTATTTCACCCGCTGTATATATATATATATAAACAAATAATAATAAGGAAGTCACTGATACACTTATGGGAAAAGGGGACAAAGTGACCCATTTGTCATATCAACGATCATACCAATACAACAGCATCTATCCAACTTATTATACAGCAGTATAAATCCAAAGTCGAATGTATATTAGCACTAGTAATACCCTTTAAGATAATACAGAAGTGTTTCCCTCTCTGTAGGATATCAGCTCTGTATACCAGATCTTCTCTGATGAGGTGCTAGGATCTGGACAGTTTGGGATTGTGTATGGAGGTGTGTGCCTAGATGTTAATTTTTTGATGTACTGTAATTAAACATATTTTATTCTCTCAACCCAAACCAAAACACACACCCACTTTATGCCAGTTATTCACGACTGTCTTTATGGTACTATACAGCATACAGTACATGTAAATGTTAGCACTTTATTTATTGATGTTGGCAGGGAAACACAGAAAGACTGGAAGAGATGTGGCCATCAAGGTGATTGACAAGATGAGGTTCCCTACCAAGCAGGAGAGCCAACTGAGGAATGAAGTGGCCATTCTCCAGGTAACACCAGTCAGATGTATACACTAGTCATTCTTGCTGAGTTTCAAACAGTGAAACTGTAACGTGGTACAGTATGGAGTGTTAAAGTTAAACGTTGGTTACCTTGTTTAGAACCTTCACCATCCTGGTATCGTCAACCTGGAGTGTATGTTCGAGACGCCTGAGAGGGTGTTTGTTGTCATGGAGAAGCTCCATGGGGACATGCTGGAGATGATCCTGTCCAGTGAGAAGAGCAAGCTCCCAGAACGCATCACCAAGTTCCTGGTCACACAGGTCTGTCGTTCTCTACTTCTCTAACTTCCCTCCCCTCTATCTCTCTGTCCTTCCTCATCTTTCTCCCGCTGTCTCTCTTCCTCCCTCCCCCCCTCTCTTGGGGTGTGGTAGTCTAGATTAGCTGTAATAGGCTGAGCCCTGGGTCTGTTTATTCTTCGCGGCGTGTGGATACGGGGTGATTGTTTACGGGACATGCTGGTCTGGATGGCATCATGGCCGTGTCCCTCCTGGTGGATTACAGCCGGCGGTGCCGTAGTGGTGCGCTGCTCTGCTCTGCTGCCTGGTCTTTGGTCTGTGGGCTGATTAGAAGAGTGGGGCCCCGGGGCCAAACAGGAGCGGGTTCATTAGGCATGGAGCTGCACATGAAAATGAATTTGCAGCAGGCCCGGCTCAGATGTGGTTTATCAGAACTTTGTCAAAGTCAGGAGACAGGCAGCAGCATGGAGTTGTTAGAGGACCACAGCTAAACATGCGTGCAGCGGTACAGCAGAGATGAGACAGTGATGAGATGAGATCATGTGTCCATATGGAAACAAAGAAAGTGGCCATCCTAGAAATAGCTTATTATCTCATTATCCATACATTACATTTTATGAGTGAGTCCATACTGTTATACGAGGAGATCATTATGTCGTCTGATCTCGCTAACCCATGGGCATTTGGGCTATTTTCTGTAACAGATCCTGGTGGCTTTGAGACATCTGCATTTCAAGAACATCGTCCACTGTGACCTGAAGCCTGAGAATGTGCTGCTGGCCTCAGCAGAACCCTTCCCACAGGTAACAACCAGCAGCCTCTCACCTGTCAGACAAGTCTGCTATCTTTCTAGCAAAATATTGCTTGTATGTGTATGAAGGAGACAATGTAGCATTCTCATTTGTGTGTCCTGTCAGGTTAAACTGTGTGACTTTGGCTTTGCCCGTATAATCGGTGAGAAGTCGTTCAGGCGTTCGGTTGTGGGCACCCCAGCTTACCTGGCCCCAGAGGTGCTGCGCAGTAAGGGCTACAACCGCTCCCTGGACATGTGGTCTGTGGGGGTCATTGTTTACGTCAGCCTCAGCGGGACTTTCCCCTTCAACGAGGATGAGGACATTAACGACCAGATCCACAATGCCGCCTTCATGTATCCACCCCAGCCATGGAAAGAGATATCTGCAGAAGGTAGGAATACTATTTAAATACATGAATGCTAAGTGAGGACACACATCTCTGTAATGTGTGTAACGTAACTAATGAGTCCAGTCATACAGCTAAAGAAGTAGACCAATGGTGTGATACAAGCAGTCATTTGAAGAAACTGGAAGTTAGTTTGTTGTAGTTATCACTTGTATACCAAGTTGCACTATGATTTTTCATATACAGTTGTGTAGGCGTATGTGGGGGGGATATTTAGTTGGGGCAGCTGGGGAGATTTGTCGGTGATTCATGTAAAGCACACACAACAGAAAAGTCAAAGAGCCACATGATCTGAAAACCACGCTGGTAGATCGAGACGTGTGGGTAGAAAGACAGCATTTTAAGTCTCTATTCCTGTCACAGCTACAGATCTCATTAACAACCTCCTACAAGTGAAGATGAGGAAGCGGTACAGTGTGGACAAGTCCCTCAGCCATCCTTGGCTACAGGTATTGTAATAGCCTAATTATACTGTAAGCAGTGCACAGGCACATCTAACAAAACATTCATATGTGTTTCATGATGTGACCTAGAACAAGGTAGACATTGTATTGGATCCCTGCTGTAACACCTCTCTCTCTCCTCTCTCTCTTCTCTCTCTTCTCTCTCTCTCTCAGGACTACCAGACGTGGCTGGACCTTAGGGAGTTTGAGACACGGCGTGGTGAGCGTTACATCACCCACGAGAGTGACGACATGCGCTGGGAGGAGCATGCAGACGAGCACAGCCTGGTCCACCCTAAACACTTCATCATGGCGCCCAACCTGGATGATATGGAGGAGGGCCCCTAGTGGCCAGGAGGCCATGTTACAGGTGTGGCCAAGAGGAAAACGTCAGGAACCTCTGCAGGTTATTGACCTGTGGAAGAATTCCCTCTAAAGCTGGTGGGGAAAGGTCCAGACAACCCTGTGCAGGGACTGTGTGACAGGGGATTCTGACCCAAGAATCGGTGGTTAAACATACTGCCACAGGGAGCAGACAGGTGGCGCTGTGGAGGCCCCTGTTTCTTTATGAGGAACGAAAAACATTGGGAGAAAGACATTTTTTTCTTTTTTTTTTTCTTATCTTGTAGAATCATTCCAGCGCAACTTCTTTGATCCTTTAGGGAAATACATAATTATTACAAACCATAGGACAATTCAAGTTGAAGGGATACATTTTCCTCAACATTAGGAGTGAGTAATGGTATGCTGTTCTACCTGTGAAGGGCTTACAGAGTGAGCTTAAAGGGCACTTTTCACAATACATTTTTATCCACAGAAAGATTGGAATGCGTAGGCATTTGCAAACACAACTTTGTGCTTATTCCAAGACTGTTTTGAAACCATGTCCTTTGACGGTATGAAACTGGAACTATCATTTGTATGTAGATGTTGTACTTTACTAATGGGGGTAGATTTTTGCACTAGACTACCATTAAACCTAACAATTTGAAGTTGAAAAGTTAAAGCTGCTACATCAGGTTCCCTGGAGAAAATTACCGAATGACAGAAAGTGTTGACTGTGTCACAACTTAAACGTTTGTGGTAAGAGCTTGATACAGTAATGCCTAGGTGAGTAGCATAGCGTTTGTGAAAAGGGCTGAAATACAATGCCATATACAGTAAGCAAGTAAATCGAAAGACGGAGGGACCAAAGACTGCATCCAGTCTACTTCATTGTCTAGAAAGGCTTGACTATTGTACATTCGAGCCAAACCTGGTGATGGGACCACCACCCCTAAAGGTAATACAGTAGCTATCTATGTGAAAGATGCTTTTGATTATACCAACTATATTCCAGGTCCCTGTATCAGTCTACACCAGCTGAACAGGAGGGACTGGGAAATTATCTCACTACAGGAGCATATCATCAAGCCTTCATTACAAGGGCTTGATATTGGCATGATGAAGGCTTATACCAAGCATGGGTTTAATTCATTTGAATTTGTGAAGCAAACGGAGAGATGAGAAACACATTTTTCTCTTTGGCGAGTGTCTGACAGTGTATGGAAAGAATAGCCTATACTGAAGATCTTTTTACTGTGTTTTTCTACAAAATGTTCAAGATGTTTAATTTCGTAACTTTTTTTATGGAGTTGACCTTGAATATCACTGTTAAAGCACCCTTACTTCTGGAATATGCCAGGTGCAGTGTGCTGTTTGTGTCTCAAGTAACATTCTTGTACTGCTTTTGAGTACTGTATGTCTCCTTCAAGGTTAACAAAGGATGTTTCACCCAACATTCGGTTATGATGACCATGAACTACATTTCAATGTCTGTGCCCATTTCAAACTGTGACTAGACAAACATGTAGCCTAAAGCCAATGGTGTTGGAATGGGCTTTTAGCTACTGGGAGCATAGATCCTGGTTCAGGCCCTAACAGTGTTATTTGGGGAGAATTTAGGTGGATCTGTTCCTATTCTCCTGTTCCTGTCCGTGTTGCCGCTGGATTGGCAGGTGTCAGTGTTTTGTATATTTTCATACAAATTTAATAAAAACTCTACTTCTTTACTTGCCTATTGAGTCTCAGTTTGTGTCTCATAAAACTAGATTTGTCTAACATTCAAATTCTCAGTTTCACTTTACAGCATGATTTAATCACTTTGACCTCAACTGCCATAAGCTATAGCAAAGCAGGGCCCAGATAAGGCAGCCTTGCAAGCATCACTCACCCATGAAGACCCACCATCAACCTCGCCTTCCAAAAGAGTGCATATCAGTTCTATTTTAAATGTGTGGCTCAGTTCCATTTTAAAGGTGTAGCTCAGTTCCATTTTAAATGTGTAGCTCAGTTCCATTTTAAATGTGTGGCTGAGTTTAAAGGTGTAGCTCAGTTCCATTTTAAAGGTGTAGCTCAGTTCCACATAAACACTCATTTTGTAAATACACAATTACATTAATGTACATTATTATCATCATTATTATAATCGCCATCTTTGTCATCATCATCACCATAACATTGTGATTACATAGACTTATCTTCTGTCTCTGAGACTCGTCTGACACTGCCTTAGATATGGCACTCTGCAACTCAATACACTGCTCTCTTCCAGGAGGGCTACATTGTGCAATAGGCACAATGTAGATCTTCTGAGAGTAGTCACATTACCAGGAAGTTAAAATAGCCAGCCATGCGTACTTTATCAAGTGCCTTGAGGCCTCAGATGTCTCTGATGGCTCCAAGATTATGCTCATCAGCAAGATCTTTGGCTGAGTTTGCAATCACGACAGGCTCATTGTAACTCAATCATCTACTTGCTTCTGGTGAGCAGTAGCCTGGGCCTCCCCCTCCTCTCCTCAGGCTGAGCCTCCCCCTCCTCTCCTCAGCCTGAGCCTCCCCCTCCTCTCCTCAGCCTGAGCCTCCCCCTCCTCTCCTCAGACTGAGCTCTTTGATAAAGCTTTGATCAGCTCCACTGAAATAGCTTCAAGATGCGGGCAGCAACATGAGGCTCACTAACCCTATTCACCCTGACACAACAACGTTCATAGATTTTATTATACATTGAGAACCATGTTCCCCACAACTCTCCAAAGGTAGCCTAGAGGTACACAGCAGCAGAGAAACTCCTGGCTATGGCCTCTGAACGTTTTCCTGGGTGGTCAAAACAGCATAACTTATTTTCTTTGACTGCTAAGAGAATTCATTCTGATGTACCACATTTATTTATTTAACTAGGTATGCCAGTAAAGAAGAAATTCTTATTTACAATGACGGCCTCCATCACCTGAGCAAAATGACGTACACTATTGGAGAATCCCAATTGGGCAAAAGTCTGTCCTCGATTCCTCCGTCCTCCTCTCCTCAGTAACCCGGATACCGATCAAGGAGAGTGTAAGTGGGCGAACAAAGAAGTGTCCTCCTCTCCTCGATAGCCTCCTCACACCAAATAAGCACAAGAGTATCCTCTCCGCTCCCTATCTTGGAAGCGTTTTGAAATCTGCCACATCCCCTTTTAATCAGCTGCTGTTTTCTCTGAGGAGAAATGCCTGCACATATTTAAAAACAATACACTTTTTTTTCTTCTATAAAATATGTCTTACACAACTAGCTAAATTAGTGTTTATCACTTTCCACATTTTTGGGGGATTCCACCCCTGTAAAGGTAATTTGCCTGATGACGCGCGAGTGGAGAAGGAGAGTCTCATTTCATACAGAGTGCATTTGTTTCCACTTTTCCTCTCCTCGCCTCCAGTCCTAGATGACCTTTGACCTTTTTCTAAAGCAGGCGAGGAGAGGACGGAGGAGAGGCGATAGGAGTTGAGCAAAACCAATTGGGATTCTCCCATAGATTGTATTGGTTGCAATGAGAATTATTTAAAAACAAATGTAAATTGAACCCTTATTTAAATAGGCAAGTCAGTTAAGAACAAATTCTTATTTACAATGACGGCCCACACCGGCCAAACTCAGACAAAGCTGGGCCAATTGTGCACTGCCCTATGGGACTCCCAATCACTGCCAGTTGTGATACAGTCTGGATTTGAACCAGGTTGTCTGTAGTGACACCTCTAGCAGTGAGATGCAGTGTCTTAGACCACCGCACCACTTGGGAGCCCTAAGGCCTAAGGCTTGGCAGTCCATCAAAACGATGTAAAAGATTTGAGAGAGCCAGATACAGCCAGGTTTGCATGTATATATATTGTATAAAATTAAGGTAATGAACTCCAGATGTAGACCCTAGTGGTCGTGAGATGGTCATGAATTGAGTAAGCATTTTTTCAGGTGATCAATTTCTTATATAAAGCATAATGGCTCCCTCCTATGGACACATGCTGAACAACATCATTAAACCCCATAATTGCCTTGCCACCAGGTGTCGCTCTACACAAGAGTATGTTCAGGTCAGGGGCTTGTAGCTCCAGAGAAGCACAGGTTCAATCAGGATTCTGTAACGTTGAAACGATTCCAACAACGCATTGCTCAAAGATAAATAGCTTAACGAAAATGACTCAAGTTAAAGTGAAAGTCACCTAGTAAAATACTACTTGAGTAAAAGTCTAAAAGTATCTGGTTTTAAATGTACTTCAGTACAGTGATGTAAAAAGTACTAGATTAAAAGTAAAAAGTAAATGCTATACATCAAATTCCTTGTATTAAGCAAACCAGACGGCACGATTTTCTAGTTGTTATTTTTATTTATGCGCAGCCAGGGCCACATCAACACTCAGACATAATTTACAAGCGCCAAATTTGTGTTTAGTGAGTCTGTCAGATAAGAGGCAGAAGGGTTGACAATGCGTTACATTAATAGCTGTGTGAATTGAACCATATTGCTGTCCTGCCTGAGCTATCGAAATGTAACGAGTTCTTTTGGGTGTCAGGGAAAATGGAGCAAAAAGTACATATTTTACTGTAGGAATGTAGTGGAGTTTAAGTTGTCAAAAATATAAATAGTAAAGTATTACAGATATCCCTAAAAAAAACTACGTAAGTACTCAACGTATATTTTACTGAACGACTTTAAAAATAAGATGGCGCTAATATACATGGCATCTGTGTTTCTAGCTCCTACACCACTGGTTATAATGGCCCTTATTATGTATTTAATCTTTAGAAAAATCAAATGAATACCTCTCTGTGAAGATAGCTTATATTGCTCACAATATAAATAGTGATATATTGTGAATATATTATTTCCTTATACTTTATTTTTCAATCCATTCATTTTTTAATGTAACAAAGGATCATGGATTGGGGCGACAGGTAGCTGAGTGGTTAGAGCATTGGGCCCGTAACCGAAAGGTTGCTGAATCGAATCTCCGAGCTGACAAAGTAAAAATGTGTCGTTCTGCCCCTGAATAAGGCAGTTAACCCGCTGTTCCTAGGCTGTCATTGTCAAATAAGAATTTGTTCTTAACTGACTTGCCTAGTTAAATAAAAGTAAAATGGAGGTCTGCTTGTAGTTGTATTAGACCAACTATGCTTAGGAGATTCACTGCACTTCCCATTTCCTTCTCCATGCTGGGTGTCCATGGGTATAAGACCAAACAAACAACACAACAACAAACCACCTCACAGACAAGATTTGTCTGGGCTTTGGGAGAGATGTGGAGATATCTTGTTAGCACTGTGGGCCAGTTCCATTTCAGTGTGATGGCATAGAAACCCACTCAGGGCAGGACAGGCCTTGAGTGACTTCTGGGTGATACAACTGCCCCAACACACTTTGTTATAGTCCTAGTCTTTATCTAAACAGCAATATCTTTCAGATTATAGTAGCATTCCGCTGCCATTCAGAAATCTTCCTCTCTGGAGAGATTGTGTTGTAGCTCTCAGCATCCTTCCATCCTACCACATCTGATTAGCCAGGCCAAGAATGACATAGTGTGAAGAAACATTTTTAAAAACTGTGTAGAATATAGAGTGTATTATAAACCATCCCAAATATACCAAGGCATCCTTACCAGACAGCCTAGAGAGCACCAAAGAGCACCTAACCATATTAACTACTATTACTCTGATATCACACATTGTATAAACTGACAAATAAATGGGCACAGCTACCATGCTTATTTCAACGTTTTAGTTATGCAGTCTTTGAACATTTCCTAGGTGTTTGTTTATTCTGTCCTTCCTGGAGGACAACAGGAGCAGGGGAAGTCCATGTCTCCAATCTCTAATGCAATCTCACAGCCTACATTATTTATTTTCCATATCTTTTTTCCACATTAAGGCCCAGGTGGAAAAAAACGACTGAGGGCATTTACACCTTTGCGTATGTGTACTAGGGACAAAGGTGTTTTAAAAATGGCGAGTAGCTGACAAGATCAACATTCTATTCCAATGTCTGTTTACCTATCCGCAGCACTGTCTAATGACAGCAGTCACGGTAGTAGCATGTGTGCCCATTTTCACTAAAGGCTAATAAAGTAGCATTTATGTTAAAGAAGAGATCATCAATTAGGATTCATAGCATGGGTTTTGTCACTTAAATCAGGTTTACGCTATGCGATGCCAGAAGCAATCTCTGACCATTGGACAGGAGAATGAAAAAGAATGCACGTCCAGGTTTACTTCTTGATACACTACAGTATCATGACTGTGGAGGATGACACAAGTTTGATGTCCATTATGTTTTTGTGATGGCTGCAGGAAAGGGAAAATAAATTCAGTAAGGATTTCCTCAATGGTGGTAAATGCAGATGAAGTGTACTGGAGTGTTTGATTTGCTGAGCCCAGCTGTGGCTGAAGGTTTCCCATGACCTTGCAGGGCTGCTGTGTGGGGCCACACATAGACCCTCCTGCAAGCAGGCACAATACGCAACTCCTGAAAGGGATGGCCGTTGAACTCTCAGGCAAGTGGCAATATTTGCTCACCTGAAATACACACATCTTGCCAATTGGTGTCGGGGTGGGGAAGAGAAGGGCCCCTGGTACAGCTGTGGCCTGGAGAAAGGGCAGAGCAGGAAGTTTTGTGGGGGGCTCCCCTGCTGAGCGGCTGTTTAGCGGTGGCGGACCCATTGTGTTTTATGTGAGGCAGGGCCATATTTGTTCCAAGCTGCAGGAGGCTGATGAGGTGCTAATCTGTTGAGTGGCCGTGTCATTGGGCCTCCTTTGCCAATGGCCTGTTAGCTGTCAGGGCCTGTAAAAGGCCACATTTACGGGCTCCCCAAGACCCTGCCAAGGGTGTTCATGGGTAAGCAAACACAGATTGGACACTTATGTTGTTGGGCCGGCAGGGAGGCTTTACCGTCGGGCTCCTGGAGTGACACGTAGGGAGATCTCTTTGAGTCCTCTTCATTACATTAGCTGGCCCCCACTATGTTCCTCAGTAAACACTAGAAAAGACCCATCTACACATCTACATATGGGTTGCTACCGGAAAATACAGGAAGGATGCTGGACAACACCTGAACATATATCAGCTCTCCACAGATGCACCATCTTTTAATTTCACTATATTGTGTTAGCTCACTCACGTTACTTATAAACAGAGGTAGTCCGGTGTGGTGGTAGAAATGTATTTCTGCCTCTGAATGCAGTGGGATCTAGTGGTGGCAGACTCAGGTCAGTCGTGGCTGTGTCAGAGGTAATCCCAAATCTGAAATTTCCCATAAACCTGGAATACAGATAAGACAGATGCAGAATGGTGGAAAAGGAAATGGACAAATGCCATCAGATGTATAACGGTTACGTGAACGTTTTCTAAAGAGCCTGATTTTTCCCCGATTCAGCTCAATGGATTTCAAGATCTCAAGTTGTGATGATTACAATAAGATTAAATGTTTCAGACTATTAAAAATGATAAATGATAAATCATATGATACCCAACTATTCCCTATTTATGCGTCAAACTAGGTGTTAGTGGCTTTTTGAGAAATCCCTTGATAATGTTTACCAATAGGGCCATTAACTGATGGATTAATTTCCAATCAGCCCTCCGGATTGCTGCCTGTGATCTTAGACCATGGCAGGAGAGTATGAATGGCATTAGCCGGCATATTATCAGGGCTGGTTGGAGTGATATTAGACACAGTTCTTCCCATGGGATCACACCAGGTTAATTAGCATAGCACTACTTTGCCTCATGTTTAATTGCCTTCTGTCTGTGATGTGTATTGACTCTGCAGTACACCTGCTAATGAATAACAATGGAAATGAGGCAATATAAAATGTTTTGCCCAATACACATTAGTTCAGATGGTTTAACATAACGTACTGGGATCTGGAGCAATATGCGCATTTGTTGTGTCCAAGCTACAGTACAATATGTTATCAGAAATAGAGGCTCTAAGACAAAGATAAGAAATGTTCAGTAACTAACATCACAAATCATGCTCCACACATTATACACTGACTGTACAAAACAGCAACTTTCCAAGACATAGACTGACCAGGTGAATTCAGGTGAAAGCTATGATCCCTTATTGATGTCACCTTCAAATCAGTGTGGATGAAGGGGAGGAGACAGGTTAAAGAAGGATTTTTAAGCCTTGAGACAATTGAGGCATGGATTATGTATTTGTGCTTTCGAACACCTTGTAGAGTCCATGCCCCGATGAATTGAAGCTGTTCTGAGGGCAAAAGGGGGGTGCATCTCACCATTAGGAAGGTGTTCCTAATGTTTTGTAGGATATCCAGGATATCTCCTCCTGTGGTCCACTGGGTAGACAGTCGCCTAGTTTGATCGATACAGAGCATCACTCAGTTTAGGGCTCCTTTTTACATGACAAGAGAAAAGTAACACAAATGAAATAGCCAGGCCCTGGATACAGCACACATAAAATGTAGGCTATTGCGTGGCGTTCCCGAGTGCATTCCCCTCAATATCTAAAGGTGCGTATTTGAGGATATCCTTAGGCCATTTGCACCAGTGTTTGCCCCAGGACCCAGTAGGGTGAGTCGGTGTAATAACTGCTGCCCCCTCCCTCCCTCTGCATCACATCACTATGGCTGCCCTCCCTATTTATTTAACCGGATTGTGTGTCTTCCCAGTCTAGTCGCTTTCAGATTCATTTCCAGGTAAACACACTGTGGCAAGCCACAAACCTGCAGCCAACAGGCGTTGTCACAGCTGTGGCAGATAATGGGAAGTCCAAACTCAGGCCTGCTCTGGAATGTTTACTGTCACCACAGGCACTTGGCAGCAAACATTTTTCCATCGCTTTCTGAAGAAAGAGGCTCTTTTTATTAATTTTATTTTGACGAATCACAAGCTTAACCTATTGACCCCAGTGTTTTGTATGAGGTGCCTCGCAGGAAAGTAAGCAAACAAAAACTCGAAAGGGGGGAACTAAAGTGAATCTTTAAAGCTTGATGAAAAGTGAATCAGCGTAGTGGAAAGAAATCCTATTCTGAAAGTGAAGCTTGAAGTGACACATTCCTGCCAACAACTCCTAGGTGTTTGAAGGAATGTTAGATGGTCCTACCTTTCTCACAGAGTGGAGAGGAGCACACCCAGTTTCCATCCCCAAGCCCAGCTCTGTTTCCATATACCTCTTAAGATGACCCTGAGGCGATGGGGATCCAGAGAACTAGGCTTTGTGATATGATGGCGTGATATGATGACGTGATAGGATGCCGTGATAGGATGCCGTGATATGATGACGTGATAGGATGCCGTGATATGATGACGTGATAGGATGACGCGATATGATGACGTGATAGGATGACGCGATAGGGTGGCGGAATATGATGACGTGATATGATGACGCGATAGGATGGCGGAATATGATGACGTGATAGGATGACGTGATATGATGAAGTGATAGTATGACGTGATAGGATGCCATGATAGGATGCCGTGATAGGATGACGTGATAGGATGACGCGATAGGATGGCGGAATATGATGACGTGATATGATGACGTGATATGATGATGTGATAGGATGACGTGATAAGATGCCGTGATAGGATGGCTGAATATGATGACGTGATATGATGACGTGATATGATGACGTGATATGAGTACGTGATGGGATTACGCGATAGGATGGCGGAATATGGTGACGTGATATGATGACGTGATATGATGACGTGATAGGATGACGTGATAGGATGACGTGATAGGATGACGCGATAGGATGGCTGAATATGATGACCTGATATGATGACGTGATATGATGACGTGATATGATGACGTGATAGGATTACGTGATGGGATTACGCGATAGGATGGCGGAATATGATGACGTGATATGGTGACGTGATATGATGACGTGATATGATGCCGTGATAGGATGACGCGATAGGATGGCTGAATATGATGACGTGATATGAAGACGTGATATGATGACGTGATAGGATGACGTGATAAAATGCCGTGATAGGATGACGCGATAGGATGGCTGAATATGATGACGTGATATGATGACGTGATATGATGACGTGATAAAATGCCGTGATAGGATGACGCGATAGGATGGCTGAATATGATGACGTGATATGATGACGTGATAGGATGACGTGATGGGATTACGCGATATGATGAAGTGATATGGTGACGTGATATGGTGACGTGATATGATGACGTGATAGGATGACGCGATAGGATGACGCGATAGGATGCCGTGATAGGATGACGTGATAGGATGATGCGATAGGATGTCGTGATAGGATGACGCGATAGGATGGTGGAATATGTGACGTGATATGATGACGTGATATGATGATGTGATAGGATGACGTGATAAGATGCCGTGATAGGATGACGCGATAGGATGGCTGAATATGATGACGTGATATGATGACGCGATGGGATGACGTGATGGGATTACGCGATATGATGAAGTGATATGGTGACGTGATATGGTGACGTGATATGATGACGTGATAGGATGACGCGATAGGATGGCGGAATATGGTGACGTGATATGATGACGTGATATGATGACGTGATAGGATGACGTGATAGGATGACGTGATAGGATGACGCGATAGGATGGCTGAATATGATGACGTGATATGATGACGTGATATGATGACGTGATAGGATTACGTGATGGGATTACGCGATAGGATGGCGGAATATGATGACGTGATATGGTGACGTGATATGGTGACGTGATATGATGACGTGATAGGATGACGTGATAGGATGACGCGATAGGATGGTGGAATATGATGACGTGATATGATGACGTGATAGGATGACATGATAGGATGATGTGATAAGATGACGCGATAGGATGGCGGAATATGATGACGTGATAAGATGCCGTGATAGGATGCCGCGATAGGATGGCTGAATATGATGACGTGATAGGATGACACGATAGGATGACGCGATAGGATGGCGGAATATGATGACGTGATAGGATGACGTGATAAGATGCCGTGATAGGATGACGCGATAGGATGGCTGAATATGATGACGTGATATGATGATGTGATATGATGACGTGATATGATGACGTGATAGGATTACGTGATGGGATGACGCGATAGGATGGCGTGATATGATGACGTGATAGGATGGCTGAATATGATGACGTGATATGATGGCTGAATATGATGACGTGATAGGATGACGTGATGGGATGCCGTGATGGGATGACGCGATAGGATGGCGTGATATGATGACGTGATATGATGACGTGATAGGATGACGTGATGGGATGCCGTGATGGGATGCCGTGATGGGATGCCGTGATAGGATGCCGTGATATGATGACGCGATAGGATGGCGGAATATGATGATGTAATTGAAGGTGTGCTGTCATAGCACAGCCAGGTGTCAGACTGTCACTTTATGTTTGTGACCCAGGGTTGTTTTGAGGTTTGCCCTTTCCATTGGTCCACAAGGGCATCTTGAGTGTGGTAATAGCTGGAGTGTTCAACTCCGGTCCTTTAGGGCCACAGTGTTTGAAAGCGGCCTTTGAAAGCTGGAGCTGTGCACCTGTGGGCGAGAGACTTAAATTCATATTCAATGTTTCATTCATGGGGGCAGACAAGAAATACATGTAGCCTATCCCAAGAGCTGTCTTATCCCCTTAGCTTCCAGTACCTGGTATGAATAACAAATTGGCTGAGAATAGAAGCTAAAATCTCCATAAAATCTAAGCATATTGTGCCCTTATGTGAAGCTGACCATCCAGTACCATCCAGTTTTTAAAGACCCTGAACCAGAAAGATCCAGTACCCTCCAGTTTTTAAAAGACCCTGAACCAGAAAGATCCAGTACCATCCAGTTTTTAAAGACCCTGAACCAGAAAGATCCAGTACCATCCAGTTTTTAAAGACCCTGAACCATAAAGATCCAGTACCATCCAGTTTTTAAAGACCTTGAACCAGAAAGATCCAGTACCATCCAGTTTTTAAAGACCCTGAACCATAAAGATCCAGTACCATCCAGTTTTTAAAGACCCTGAACCAGAAAGATCCAGTACCATCCAGTTTCTAAAGACCCTGAACCAGAAAGATCCGGTACCATCCAGTTTTTAAAGACCCTGAACCAGAAAGATCCGGTACCATCCAGTTTTTAAAGACCCTGAACCAGAAAGATCCAGTACCATCCAGTTTTTAAAGACCCTGAACCATAAAGATCCAGTACCATCCAGTTTTTAAAGACCCTGAACCAGAAAGATCCAGTACCATCCAGTTTTTAAAGACCCTGAACCATAAAGATCCAGTACCATCCAGTTTTTAAAGACCCTGAACCAGAAAGATCCAGTACCATCCAGTTTTAGTTTATATATATATATATATATATATATATATATATATATATATACGTAATGATATAGAAATATTGACGTATAACGTTTTTAGACAATTTCTGAGATAAGGATGTGTGTCTTCTATTATTTATTTATTTATTCATTCTATGCTATATGATGCTGTTTAGTACTTTAGGGATTACTGCTGTTTCCTTGTGTTTAGTCTGTATTTTGTGTTTTCCTTCAGGGACCACGTTGGAAACAAGTGAATTTTGCTTGAACATGTTATCCCCTGTGTTGTATTTAGTGCATCTTTTTCCCAATCAATCAATCAATAAATCATTATGGACATAATAATATTATATTATAGTTTTTGTTTTTATCGTTACAAAAAAATGTGTGACCTTCACATGAGAGGATACGCTGGTTAACAATTAAGTCCAGAATTAGCTAAATATTTTACAAGAACATTGTGTTGCACAGTTGGTCATATTGTCATCTATAGCATGTTTTTTTTATGACTGTCCTTGAACATTACTTTGTCAAATGTTGCCCTATTTATATACAGACCTGGGAAGTAGGGAAAGGGGTCAATGACCTATAGTTGTCATGGACACAACGTATTCAGAACACAACACTCTTATAAAAAAGGTTTCCAAAAGGGTTCATTGGCTGTCCCCATAGGAGAACCCGTTGTGGAAAGCATTCAACCTGGAATCAAAAGGGGTTCCCTTCAAGGTTCTAGATAGCACCTTTTTTTTCTAAAAGTGGAGGGATAGCCCACATGCCATGATCTAAAAACGTCAGTATCAATATTGCAATGCTCAGCCTTTTAAGTCATTATAATGCAAAAAATAATAATTTCATTTTTATAATAACAATACTTTTCAATGTCCATACCATGAAGATGTAGGCTTATGTTATGCCTCTCAATAAATGGAAGTAACTGTGGTGAATGTGTAGGCTATGTGGTCTCAAACACACCAAGAGGTGGTCATGATCTAATTTCCAAGTTAAGCAGACGGTCTGTTGTCCCCTCGTCAACATGGCATGGTTTACTCTCCTTTACTAATGGGTTTTACCGATAGTTATGCTCTTATATCTATATGCAGTCAAATAGATGTTCAACCAACGGCACGTGCCTGGCGCCATTCTGTGTCCTCACCTTGATGCGGTAAAGGCTATAGAGATTTTAGAGGGTGTTGTTTTCTGTAAGGAGCCTAATGCACAAGTAACAATTATTGTTGGACAAATATAACCAAGAGAGGGCGCTGAAACGTGAATCTTCCTCTAATTGTTCTCGCGCACAACACTAATACATGATGACAAAACCATTTAAATAATTCAAAATAATAAAGAAACGTTAAGACATAGTCGTTATTATTACGTTCTATGAAATCTGTAGGGAAAAAACAAGGAACGGGTTATTACTGATTAGGCCTATTTATCATTTATCTGCCATGATCTTAAATGTTTATTTTCCATATTTGTTGTACTTTATTTTTATTTTATCATTTCAAATAGGCTACCGCCAACACAAAAATTTAAATTCGTTTAGTGGCTGGATTGATTTTATTCTAGCCTAAATCATTCTTACTTTTTTCCTAAACCCTATCAGCCGACATCGAGGTGATCCGCTAAATCGTCAGTGCTCAAACACATTGAATAAACTTTACTTTGTTTAATGTATTTAGCTAACAGCAGCGCTTGTGTCCTGAGCAATCAATTGTTCACACCTTGACCCACACGCGCGTCCACGGACGACTGTTTCTCTGGCCTATTTTAGTCCACACATTCAATAGCAATAGAAGCTATATTAGCTTTAAATTGTAAAATGCAAAACCTTGGCAATATGTTTTGATATAGGCTACATATTAGGGCCATATGTGGTTATTGCTTGCAATTGAAGATGAACATATCAATATTGTTCTTAAGATGGCAAGAATATACGTTTACTGTAAAACTGTTTGTGAAACCTCAATTGCTTAGGCTACGAATGATTCAGACTAATAATCAAACTTAAACTATATAATTTCTATATCACCTTACCAAAGCTATATGAAATTGTGTGGCGTAAAATGGACTACACTTCGATAAGATCGAGTAGACTAGTGAAATAGTACATTTCCTCATCAAATACTCAACTAAACCTAGGTCCTAGGTGGTGGGAAGGAAAAACAATAAAGATGCATTTAAAATTCCTTTTTCAAGCGACTTCTGAAAAGAACATCACAAGAGAAAGAACGTGCATGATGAAAAAGCAGCCGCAAAGCAGCACTTAAAATTCTCTGCCCTACCCCCCTTCTGAAATTCAATAAGATTAGTTTATAACGAATCTTCTTATATGAAACTGTTCTTTTTAGTCAGCGCAGGTGTACAATAGGGGGGCAAGTCGAGGAGTCTCACGCCTAGGTGTGAGGAGATTATTCAAATAGGGCAAGTGAAGAAGTAGGGATTGGAGGCTCGCCTGGCGCACAGAGCTATATCATAGCGTTAACAGCCAGCTCGGAACGTCATTTGAACTCCGGTCATCATCAGACGCTTTTCAGCGCCCGTGGGCACGGCTGGCTGAAAGACACACATGCGCCAGTCCTTGACTAAGGATAATACCAACGAACCGAATACCCCGTGGTCCCAAATCACCGTCTGATAGAGCGGTGTTTTGCCATTTCTTCTGCGGAGAAACGGTTTGACAACTATTCGGAACTTCCATGATGCTTGGAGCAGTTAAAATGGAAGGACACGAACACACAGACTGGAGCACCTACTACGGAGAGCCCGAGGTGGGTACCTTAAATATTTTTTTTTCGTCTACAGCCGATCCCATTTTATACAACTCAATATTAGCCCAGAGATAATATTAACTTTGTGATCAAATATTGACTTGAGGCGCCTCCAAATCCTGCCCCATCTCTACGCAAGGCACTATCCTAACGAAGTTGTGCTTGACATGTAGGGAAACTTTTTACTCAGATTGTAATTCCATATGTCTACATTTGTCTTTACGAAATCATACATAGTTGTCTAATTTTACCCATTGAGCAAACATTTGTTTTAACCTATTTGATTGGTGAACGATTCATTCAAATATTTGTGTTGCAGATTCTATAATATTGTCCACACACATTACACACTATAACCATTTAATACATTTTTATTTTGTATTTAAGCTGATTCTTCGTTTTTACTTGCTTAATATAGGCTAGACATTTAGGCTATTGGTCACATCATCGAGTGAAATTATATTTCTGTCAAGCAATTTGCTTTACCAAATGTAGCCTTGGATTTCAGAAGAAGATGGAACTGCACTGGGATTGCTTGCTTTAACATCAATTTCGATCATTTATGTTTAACATTTTTAACCATACTGATGATCATAGTATTGTTGGTTGCTATTATTATTGCTGATATTATTGTTATTATGTTACCATCATTGCTTGATTAGCTTTACTACACATTAATAGTATCAACCCTTCTGAAAATCTCAAACAGGCTAACAATCCTTGTTTTCTGTCTTGCTTTCTTTCCAGTGTTACACCTCGGTTGGCAACATGAACACAGGCCTGGGCATGAACTCAATGAACACCTACATGAGCATGTCGGGCATGAGCACCACGGCCAACATGACAGCCAACTCCATGAACATGTCCTATGTCAACACGGCCATGAGCCCCTCCATGACGGGCATGTCACCGGGCACCGGGGCCATGAACGGCATGGGCGCGGGCATGACAGCCATGAGCACCACGCTCAGTCCCAGCATGAGCCCCATGACATCGCAGCCTCCGTCCATGAACTCCCTTACGTCCTACGCCAACATGAACGCCATGAGTCCCATGTATGGACAGTCCAGCATCAACAGATCTAGGGACCCCAAGACATACCGGAGGAGCTACACTCACGCCAAGCCCCCATACTCTTACATTTCCCTCATCACTATGGCTATCCAACAGTCCCCCAGCAAGATGTTGACGCTGGCCGAGGTCTACCAGTGGATCATGGATCTTTTCCCGTTTTACCGACAGAACCAGCAACGTTGGCAGAACTCAATTCGTCACTCTCTATCGTTCAATGACTGTTTCCTCAAAGTGCCTAGATCTCCGGATAAGCCCGGTAAAGGCTCGTTTTGGACCCTCCACCCGGATTCGGGGAACATGTTCGAGAACGGCTGCTATCTGAGGAGGCAGAAGCGGTTTAAGTGTGACGGCCAAAAGAAGATGTGCAAGGAGTCGGGCAGGAAGACATCGGAGGGTGGCTCTAACAGCAGCTCGGAGAGTTGCAACGGCAACGAGTCCCCCCATTCCAACCTGTCCCCCAACGACCACAAAAGGTCTCTGTCAGACATGAAGTCGATCCAGGCTCTGAGTCCGGAGCACGCCGCCTCACCGGTGTCCCATTCCCAGGTGCATGGGCACCTCATGTCCCAACATCACTCGGTCCTCCCACACGAAGCGCACCTGAAACCCGAGCATCACTACTCATTCAACCACCCCTTCTCCATCAATAATCTCATGTCATCGGAGCAACAGCATCACAAAATGGACCTAAAGACTTACGAGCAAGTGATGCACTATTCCGGCTACGGTTCCCCCATGACCGGGGCGCTATCCATGGGTTCAATGGGAAAAGTGGGCTTAGATTCCTCGTCAATACCCACTGACGCATCTTACTACCAAGGCGTCTACTCCAGGCCTATTATGAACTCCTCATAAACTCTGGCCCCAAACATTAAATGGACCCTTTCCAGAAATGTGTACATTTGTAAAATTATAGTTTGTGCATGTAGGACTATTCCAGATATTTTTGACGTTTCCCACTGATTTAGTTGTCAAGTTGGTTTAGTAATTATTTTGTAAAGGGATGTTAATAATAATCTGTTCAAAAGGCGGCGTTGAGAATGGACCAAATGACAATTAGCCTAGTGTAAAATGCATCTGTATAGGCCCTATCTACCGGGATTCTAAAAATGAATTTAAATGCATCGTGGGAGACTGAAGTTCTTCAATCATTTGTGTAATTCTTATTTATGGCTTGTAAATGTATGTTCTTGTAGTTGACGACAAGAACAGAATCTATATTAAAGTGTTATTTGGATTTTTTTCTGAACACAATGTTTTTATTTACACAGTTGGCCTGGCCTATTACGCATCAATAAAATAATAAGCCTATTATTATGATTATTATAATTATTAGTTATTATTATTAGTAGAAGTAGTATTAGTATTAGTATTAGTACTAGTACTAGTAGTAGTAGTTGTAGTTGTAGTAGGCCTAGTAATATGCAACACTGGCAGCTTCAGATATGCCTAATATTTTAGAATGACAATATTATTTCATATTGAAAATATCAACATCGGGTCTTTACTCTTATACAAGTGTTCCGTTATGTCCAAGAAGATACATTTTATGAGAAGTTACATTCCTAAACACCAAGAGGAAGAGGCGCATTTTAGTTTGTGGCGTGTCATAACGATGCCGATAATCTAGTTGCGTAGTGAAGATGGAGGGGAAAAAAAGGTTTTGAACCTCTCAATGACTAAACCATTTTAGAAAACACAAGGAACAAACTATAGGCCTATTGATAAAAAAATAACATATAGGCCAATAGTCAATATAAGAGAGGTAAGCACTAGTTGTATGCTCAATATTGAGCATTTTCGATTTCTTTCAAATTTTCCACCTTCATTTTCCCTGAGAAAAAATAATCTTACAAATGTCTTATAGGTGTTTCTTTGTGCCTCCCATGGGTGACAAGTGAACTGTTCTCACTTTGGCCAAAGATGTTTCATTTAATTCCATCTATCATATTTTTATATTTCAAATGTTATTGATATTCATATAAATAATAATTGTATAATATACTTCATAGAGAAGTTTGTGGTGATATCCTTGAAAAACGAAGGTGCAAATAACAGAAAGGCCCGCACACTGAAAATACTCCCAATTACTGACAACGACCTTCGTCAGTACAAACAGAATCAGTATTCCTATCCACATTTCCCCCCACATGATCATTACGCAAATGATAATATAATTCATATTCACACAATTCCTACGCGAAAGCAACCAGCTACATTTACCTAGATATTTAGCAACAACAAAAACATATATATGAAGAGGAAACGTATACTAACTAGCTGTAGGATTTGTTACAAACGTTGATTCTAAGTGACAGTGGTGAAATAGGGGTGGGTGGAGGGCAGAGACAAGGATAGGCGTTGGATATGGTCACAAGCAGTCAAGCTATGATATAGCAGTGAGGACATGCACCAAACAACAATCTCCAGCTCAGCTCAACACAGGCATGTGTTTTCTTATTGTGCTGAACGATCTTTTCAAACGTGATATCAACAATAGTCAGGGGCGGCTCAATGTCAGAGAGCAGGAACAACAACGACATGCCTACTTACATCTCAGAGCTGGATACCAGTGTAAAACACACACACACACACACACACACACACACACACACACACACACACACACACACACACACACACACACACACACACACACACACACACACACACACACACACACACACACGGATGAAATGTGTTTCATTATCAAATAAAAGTGTCCCGTGGGGTCAGAGAATAGTTGTGGGGAAGGGGGCTGATTGAGAACAGTGTCTAAAGAATGTGATGCTCCGCCTGCATTGTTCTGTATCATTAAGCCATTGTCTAAGGGTACTTTTAAACTACTAAGAGATCCCTTCTCAATGAGCCTAAAGATAAGATATAGTTATAGTCGAAATGAATCAAAATCCTTACATTCCCAACACGGCAAGACACCCATTATTTTGCTCCACAGACCGGGGGATACCAAGCCCATGCCGGTGTGCTTTGAAATCCAAGGGCAGGGAGGGCTAGTTTGTCCCTTTGCCAGCCAGATAGGACACTGCTTCACCTTCTGAACACGTAAAGGGTGCATGCGTTTATTCTCCAGTCCCTCTCACAAATCGTACTTTAAACACCCGTGATCTGCGAATAAACAAAGGCAGTAAACAATGGAGTGAAGGCTATGCCCACAATATAGGAAGTACATGCACAACCAAATTGCAGGAGTGTAAACTTTGAAGAGGACGTCACCGCTCAGTAAATGTACACAGACATTCAATTTCGTTATCTTCATTTTAGACATAATGCTAAGCTGATTTTTTGTAGCACACTGATCGATATCTCGGTAAAATAATCTTCTTTTTTTAAACTAGCGGGGCAGTGAAATCTTTGCTTTGTGCTAAAGTCAACAGTGACAGAGTTTGAGCTCAAATAAATGCCGTGATGTCTCCAGCCCTTTGCAGAAGGCTGAAGGCGAGGTTCCACATTGGGCTCCTATCTTGCCAGTAAGCATCGACTGTATTGCACAGGTATGGACATTTGATTGTATATTTCCTATCTTTATTTCAATTCAATCGTTCTGTGATAGTAGTTATTCGCTTGGGG
Organism: Thymallus thymallus; assembly: GCA_023634145.1. Taxonomy (NCBI): domain Eukaryota; kingdom Metazoa; phylum Chordata; class Actinopteri; order Salmoniformes; family Salmonidae; genus Thymallus; species Thymallus thymallus. Next base: position 22,992,175 of record CM042405.1, on the reverse strand, counting down.
GTATGCTAGATGTGAATTGAGCACTGGCTCAAATCCTGGTTCACTAGAAATGTCCTCGAGCAGGCCCTATTGGGTTACATGACTATGGATAGTTCAAAGCTTCTAAAAGGCTGATGTGATCTGCAAGTTCTGTGATAGAGGTTGTCGCCTCTTCGGTCAGAGTCTTTCAATTGCGTGTCAGAGAGCTATTGTAGCTGATAGATATCATTGATGTCATGAGAGGAGCACTTGCTCCATTACGCATTGAACTCTGTTTTATAGCCTACTATGAAACCCTGGGGCTCCAACATTCAAACGTTAGCGTCCGGATGGTTTAAAGTCTATAATATTTTATGTTTCATTGCTATCCGTTTTTGAGAGTTTTGCTGTGTGCATACGGTTTTAGGAAATCCATTGATTTTACAACAAATCATTTTCTATTGGCTTCCTTTTGGGAATGATTTAAAGATAATTTTACGCACACTGCTTGGAAATAATTCAACCACTTTAATCAATATTGGAATTCCAAATGTCAAGAACATTTATTTTAATGAATTAGCTATTATAAATTATCCTCATTATCTTCCCCATCTCATCCATGATACCTATTTACAATTGTTTGCGGACTTCTAATGATAACATATGGCTAATAAAATAATAATAATAGTAATAATAATAATAATAATAATAATAATATGATAATAAGAATAATAATAACAATAAGAAGAAGCCTGCGTAATAGGCTTAGGCTACTGTATAAAAAAATACACCATTGTGCTCAGAAAATAGTAGTAGCCTAGTAAAAGTTGTAATGTTGAGATAAAACCGTATAATGCGCCCAAAACACTGGGGACCGTTTTCAATAATTTATTCCCCTCCAATCTCGCTCTCACAAGGAGTAAGAGCCCTCGAAAATACCCATTATCCATTATTAAAAGAGCATATGCCGACGCTCTTCTACTCGGATCCTTTGATGGAGGTGATAACCCCAGTCAAGCCTCCTCCAGGATGGAGTGAAATGGGAATGTCCTTTAGGAACCCTAGTTTAAAGGTAACCGGCCTTAATCTGCACTGGAGAACCTTCTGACCAAAAGTGCACGAGAGTTTACGCCACGGACATCAGCCTCCTAGGCCTACATCAGCCAATGTATTAGTTACCTGAGATAGCTAGGCTACATGACATGGTGGACCAAGACCTTCATTATTGTGCAGAACCATTTATAAAGGCCCGCCTCCGAATAGTTTTTTGTTTTCGCTCAAGTAAAACAAATGGGCAATATAAATGTGAACGCGCGTGTCAACACACACACACACACAAACACACACACACACACACACACACACACACACACACACACACACACACACACACACACACACACACACACAAACACACACACACACACACACACACACACACACACACACACACACACACACACACACACACACACACACAGGACACAGACACAAAGGGGTTTCACATTTCAGCACAGAGAGATGCCTCTGCAAAGGGCCTGGACACACCATCACAGGCATCTCCTTCACTGTTGTTATAGCAACAAGATGAGCGATGGTCCAACTTGTTGATCCCTTTACTTTGCTAGCCCATTTTAATTACATTTCTTACCGGTCGTCCTATTTGCATATTTCTAGATTAGTTTGAGTCACACAAGGAACCAATGGCATTTCTCAAGACCGAAACCTAGTCTGGAATTCGTGGAACAAGTTGTGGTCAAACTTGGATGAAATTCGTCTTGATGTGATGACGCCAGGTTTTGTCCATTCATGCTCCCTTCTAGACTCTGAGGTTGAACTCGCGGATGCCTTATCTGTCCATCTGTTTGCTTTTCTATTGCACGAGCTTTGGGACAAAATTGGGAAGAATTCTCGCAACAATGGGATAAATCGATATAAGGTCTATAAGCATCGAAATAGAGCATCGAAACGCAAAATGTATATTCCATAGGACAATAGGTTTTGAAACAGGTTTGAATTTATATTTCAACAGGTTTTGTAAAAAATATGTATCTTCGTGATGGAACATGGATTGCACCATTTGAATTAACCACGTTTGTGTATAGCAATAAATGCACATCGTCCCATAGTCTGATAGTCTTATAGGCCTATAATAACACCATGTGTGATGGGTTGCCAACTCTGGCCCATATATTCCCATTGAAAGCACTAGTAGCCTAAACTCACATGCAGCAACCTCCAGGGCCTGGAACACCCAAGGAGAACGGTCTCCCGGGTGATAGCGGGACACCGGTCTAACAAGCTGTAATTCGGTTTTAGCCTATTGCAGGGGTGGGACCGTCCACACCGCCCCGATTTAACTCCTCTTTCACGCGAAATACTCCTAATCCCATATTTTAGCAAGGGAAACTGCTATCCCACAGTATATTAAAGGACAACAAAAGTCAAAACTCAAAGCCACCCATGGTTTCTCAGCAGTCAGTTCCTCGTCATGATTTACGCCCATCGCGTCCACCCATCTTGCTTACATTAACACTAACATTAGTGGCAATTTAATTAGCTGACACTTTGCATGAATAATTCTCAATGCAGGAGCACTAGTTTATGCTTTTCAAGTAAGTGCATACATTTCGGATCTAATACATATATACATTTATTTAGGCGTGTAATTCCTTTTAGAACAAACGGCAACATAGATGATGTATGACCCTCTGAGAATACATTATTATTAACAGTATTTTTACTATCATAATATTTGTATCATTATTTGTATAGATTATTAAGATTATTATTAATATTATCCATGTAGACTATTAATAATCAGGCTACTGCTTTGAAATTCATGATCGAATGACCATAGACTAACTGACATACCTTGAGACCAAGACTCGCAAACGAAAAATAAAAATTCAACATTAATAAAGGTTGATAATGGATTATTTGAGTACTTAGGATAAGAACACCAATTGATTTACTGATTTTCAATGTTGTGCATATTGAGTAGCCTAATTTGGCACTTTCAATAGATGGGGGAAAAACTAGATGTAAAAATAAATTCGTTTTTCTTTTCGATTTCATATTTGACGAAATATTCAAAGTTAAAAAGCGGTAATACACCTAATGGCGGTAGTGCACCTAATATTGGTGAGCACACTGCTATGAAAGCCCAAAGAAGAAGAAGAAGAAGAAGAAGAAGAAGAAGAATCATTTGGTATGATAATTATCCGAAGTAGAAAACGGGAAAGCATACCTTATAAACCTTTTAACGTTGATGTTTGCTGAATTGAAGTTAGTATTTTGACATTAATTTGACCAATATTTTCTATGAATTTAGCAATTCATAGTGGAAGTATTATGAGAAATTAGATTGATTTGAGTCAAATAGTGATAATAAATATGGTTGTCGAATGGTGTGTGAAACACCTCGTGGTCAACCCAATATGGGAAACTGTCTCTGCCTAACTCTCTCTGTGGCAGAAGCCTTTTCTGTTCACTTTACAGTAAACCTTCTCATTGTCTGTTTGTACCCTAAATGAGTGGGCCCTAAATGTTAGTTGCTCCACTCCACTTCCTGTGTGTTGCTGGAGAGTACAATGGAGAGAACACTAGGAAGTATCCCATCCTCACTGATAACCATCAGGAGTTAGCCGAGCCATGTCACGTGCCACACAAGAGCGGGGGGTGGTGGGGGGATAGACATATTCCCCCACCACCCCCCACCCCCGGCCGTGATTGGGAGTCCCACAGGGCGGCGCACAATTGGCCCAGCGTCGTCCGAGTTTGGCCGGTGTAGGCCGTCATTGTAAATAATAATTTGTTCTTAACTGACTTGCCTAGTTAAATAAAAGGTTAAATAAAGGTTAAATAAAAAATTAAATAAAAAAGGATGAAAGGATAAATAAGAACACATGTTGATTTAATTTGTTATCCAGTCGAATAAACACTCCAAACAGCCGACCGCTCTGGGGCGTCTGCGAGGTCCTAAAGCACACGTTTCCTCGATCTGTATCACATTCCAATGATCTAATGAACCCGGCTGTCTCTCCTATACATACACCATTCTGCTGTACACAGCTCTGTTGCTTTTCTCAGACGATAAATTCCAGCCATCATTTCAGGTTTGACCCAGGAGAGCTGGTAGAAGTCAAGATGGCAGAGGAGGACAGGGTGAGAATGCAGCCGGTGACTGTGATAGGTCCGTACCTCTCTAACACGGCAGTGTGACTCACCCTGAGCCAGGCCGCATGGCCGTGTGGTCAACACATCCACACACACAGGGCCGCGCAGGCGTCACAGAGAAGCCTGTCAACAATGTCCATTGACAGCACCGAGGCAGCAGCAGGTGGGACAATCACTGACCTAAAGACAACCTATTCTGGTCAGGATGGGGTGCCTCTCAGTCCCCCACTGCTTTTGTATCACTCAGAGTGGAAGGATTGTTGGTGCTTGTCCATCTACAGTATGCACTGTAGGTCATCATGGCGAGGAGAGAAATTATCCTAGGTTTATAGATGTAGTATCTTAATTTGACCACCCTGTTTAGCCAACACATATAACAGGAAATGCAAACTTGTAGTGCATTCAAGGTATAAAAAGGCTTCTAAAGTTTGTAATTTCCACTTAAAACATTTCCAACTTGATTTTCCCTAATTTAAAATGTATCAACCCCTACAAAAATAACCATTAATTATAATCCACATAATAATTCACATCTCCTGTTATTATTTTCCTGCTGTAGCAAACTGGCTCAAATGAAGATCTCCACCGAAGAGTCATCTGAAAATATATGCAGTGATATGCATACAAAGTAATCAGCAAAAACAATGGACATCCTTGGGCTCTCAAGTGGCGCAGCGGTCTAAGGCACTGCATCTCAGTGCTAGAGGCGTCATTACATACACCCTGGTTCGATTCCAGGCTGTATCACAACCGGCCGTGATTGGGAGTCCCACAGGGCGGCGCACAATTGGCCCAGCGTCGTCCAAGTTTGGCCGGTGTAGGCCGTCATTGTAAATAAGAATTTGTTTTTAACTGACTTGCCTAGTTAAATAAAAGGTTAAATAAAGGTTAAATAAAAATAAAAAAGGATGAAAGGATAAATAAGAACACATGTTGATTCAGGTTGGTTTGGTTTCGGTTCATTACAAAAAATATAATCACAGTTTCAGATTTGGGTTTCGATTATTTGGGTTTAATGCTATAACACAGAATAAAATAATTAATAAAAGACCCATTATGGTAGTGACTGCCCAGAGCCCATTATTGTTTATCACTTATTAACCATAATTTATTCACATTACTTTACTTTAATAATATATTTCAGTTGTTGTGTATAATATTACTTTTTTGTTTTATTTGATTACTTAATTATTTCATTCCAAGTCATCATCATTTCCTATGCTCTCTGACAAAATCACTATTTTGTAGTTCTTCAAAGTAAACAAGGCATAATTTTATGACTGCTGAATACCAACTACCAATCACTTAGATAATATATTTTCAGGTAGCGATACCTGGCGAATCAACAGCTGCTCTCTATATCCCCTCACGATCGCGCATTCTTTAATCCGTAGCAGGCTTAAAAGAAAGACAGAACGGACAAGTAGATGCGCAATGGATTATGGTCATTGTAGTTAATTATCACGTTTTATGTGCTAAACTATGTAGAATATTGGCCTGTTTGAAACTACAACTCCCTACTACATAGCAAAGTTCAGGCTGGAGATGATTCATCTCTAGAGAAACTGCGCAACGTGCGCATTGAGCTCAGAAAAAAAAGAACGAAACAAAAGAACGAAATGGACTAAAAGCTGGAAGAACATTTAATGGGGACAAAGCCGGTCCTGACCTCCCTGGGGCCCTAAGCAAAATTCTGCTAAGTGGCCATCCTACCTGACCCGTGAGCCATGTAAAACATTTGCCATTGCCACACAGTCACACCTGACACCCCAGTGCTCCCACTACAATCCTCCCTCCTTTAAAACAAACTGTCGGTCTAAGAATAAGTAGACCTATACAGAACAGAATGAGGTATAAACAAACAATATTTATTGAATATAATATTTTTAAGTGAATATTTACATTAACATAAATAAGAAATTGTGGAAAATATGTAGAGAATAATAAAATATAACACTGAGCTTTGGCTCTGCTGCCTGGTAATTAGTCCAGTCCTCACAATATTATACAATTAGCTTGGTCTATACAATGTACACATAAGCCTGTAGGCTATGGTTGCAGCTATATGTCTTAAAATAGTCAAATAAAACCTATACAGCTGTGTGATTAACTTTGGTTCCCTCTACAGCCTCTGCATTTTCAGCATCAGCATGGGCACCAGTCTATCTGGCCATACAATTTTAAAATGTTACTAAGTGTGTAAACATTTGAATGTTTGAATTAAAATCTTACCATCAAAATATTCCTCTTCTGCACTTTCTTGGGGCAAAATCATCAATGATGTCATCATAGGACATGTGTTTCCCCACGTCATGATTTATGCTCACGATGGCCAGACCACTCAAACATTCCTGTGACATGGAAGACCTCAGGTAGCTTTTGATTAATTTAAAAAAAGCTCCTCTCTGCCAATGCTACTGTTACTGGTAGGGTGTCTGAAATTCTTAGGGCTATCCAAAAAGGTTAGGATAGAGTTCCTCCAGGTTTTTCTCACAGAGAAAGTAAAGCAGCTCAAAGGCAGTCATCTTATCTGATGGCAGATCAAGTAAATTCGGAATCTCATGTGCCAGGTCCATTCCACTGATGTCACAGTCATCTCTGAAGGTTAGAGTGTTTTCAACTTCCATGCAGTGAGTCTTTAAAGATTCACTTGACATCAAGTTCAGCAGGATTTGGTTTTCACCTGGTTGAGTGTTTCAAATCTCTCATCCGTGGATGTCACAGCAGAGTCCTTGTTTTTCAGTGCATCAGTCACTGGTTCATCAGGGGCCTCATAGCTGAAATGCCACTTGCTGTTTCTCAGTCTCTACTCTTTCAGAACAGCCTCCACATTCATTTCTTCACAAATGCTTTTGGCTGTTATCTGGGCCTCAGAGAATCCAGTTTCCCGGTATGTAGTGAGGGAGGCCTTTGCATTTCAGATTAAATTCACTGCAATATCCAACTGCATTGAGGCGGATTGGAGGAGCTAGCTCACCTTGTTTGTCATTGTCAGTATCTCACACCATACGACACAGCAAATCAAGAAGCGGTAGGACCCAACTTCCTCTGCAAGTGCTTGTGCCTTCCAGTAATGCCTCCCGAACCACAGAAGCCTGATACCTGATTGCATGAACACTTTGGAGTCTACTCTCCCATCTTGTGTCACTCCATGACTTCACGGTTAAGTTCACGTGTTTCTTCAAAACACTCCATCTTTGTGTGCCAGCTGAAAAGAGGTGATGAGCTTTTGCACATGCCCAAAAAACCCAACTGCATCTTTTGAAGATTTGGCAGCATCTGCAATGACAAGGTTTAGAGTATGCGCTCCACATGGGATGAATACAGCTCTGGGATATTTTTTGAGCAGTCTGGCTTGTACTCCTTGGTGCTTGCCCTTCATGTTGGCCCCATTATCATAAGCTTGCCCTCTGCAATCTTCAAATGGAATCTTCAGCTCGTTCAGCTTATCTAAGATGACAGTGGACAGATTCAAGCCTGTTGTAACCTCAACATTCACAAAGCCAAGGAAGTGCTCCTTGATCCTCTCCTTTTAAAGCCACGCTTCTCAGAATAATGGACATTTGCTCCTGGTGACTAATGTCAGGTGTACAGTCCAAGATAATGGAGAAGTTCTTTGAGTCTCTTACTTGAGTCACTATTGCTTCCAGAATCTTGTCACTCACAATCTGTATCAGCTCAGTGTGCACTTCCCAAGGTAAATGAGCATGTGTCTCTCCATTTTTAATCTTGCTGAGATGATTTTCCATAACGGGTCAAATTTTGCCAGTAATTCAACCTCTTTTAGGAAGTTTCCATTATCTGGTTGGAAGAGTTTGTCTGATGAACCCCTGAATGCTAGGTGTCTTTCAGCCAGACACTGGGTGATACTTATTAAACGTGTAAGGACATCCCGCCATCTCTTTCTTTCAGCCTCCAAAATTGTCATTTGTATCTGGTCAAGAGTCTGTCCCCGACTTAAGCGCAGATGAAGTTCTCTCCACTTAATCATATTGTTTTTGTGTTCAGGACTACCCTCATGGTGTTTCAGAATGGCACTGATATTTGACCAGTCATTCACGCCTTCCTTTATTATTTTGTAGACTTTTGTAGAAAAGATCTTACAGCAAAAACAATACACAGCGTTGTTTTTGATTGAGAATGAAAGCCAACTCTTGGTAATCTTTTCCCCATTTGACAGCTGTCTCTGTAATAAGCCTGAATGGAAACCTCTTCTAGACTTGTCTTTAGGGTAAGAAAAATCCAGTACTGGTTTGAATGGACCTCTGCGCACTAACTCAGTCCTCATAAAGTCTGTTAAGACTGGGGGCCAATCTGCTGGGTCATTTGTTGGAGCAGGAACTGTTCTATTAGAGTCTGAGCTGCTTGTATCTGATGCTGGCTGTTAACCTCTGGTTGTGCTAGTACTGGCTGAGGCTGCCTGTACTTCACCTGGGTCTGTGTTAGTACTTGCTAAAGACGACTGTATTTGGTCTGTGTTAGTACTTGCTAAAGACGACTGTATTTGGTCTGTGTTAGTACTTGCTGAAGCTTCCAGTACTGGGTCTGTGTTAGTATTTGCTGAAGCCGGCTGTACTGGGTCTGTGTTAGTACTGGCTGAAGCTGGATGTGGATCAACTGAGTCTGTGCTTGTACTGGATGATGATCCAGCATCTCCTCTACTGACAAACTTAAGCATAGCACCTGTAAATTATAGATAACAATACTATTATGCATTTTATCAGCTGCATCAGGCACATTCAAACTGGTTCCCCCAGATTTCCTTGTATACATTTTCAAATATAAAATACTATTTATACTATGGCTTGGCTGAATACTTGATGGTTATTATTTACTGAGAGATGTGCATCCATATTGCCCAGTATGCCCAGATAATCAACATTTTAAATTCAATATATAAATCAATAGTCAATGTCAATCCATTGCTTTCCATCTTGCATTAGTCCAGAGATGTAACTAATCCTTGACTGAGAGACTAGATAATTATTGTCTTGTTTTTAAATTATGTGCGCCTATGAGAATTGCCATCACGCCCATATATTGTCTGGACTGTTCCTCACAGAGGTTGCTGCTGGAAAGCGCGAGTTTCATTTCGTGCACGCGCATATGAACGCATGTTCACGTGCAACGCGGTTATCCTTTCCAAGCTGCAGTTTATAAACACCGTTTACTGCGTAATAAATAGTTGTATTTTACTCTCACTTTTGTCAGGCACAAAGTCACAGAACACAGCCCTGGAAGTGGCTGACAAGCAAGCAAGACACTGACAGACCAAGAGATCCACTGCCAAGCTAGGTTAGCAAGACAGACAGACTAGAGAGAGATCCACTGCCAAGCTAGGTTAGCAAGACAGACAGACTAGAGAGAGATCCACTGCCAAGCTAGGTTAGCAAGACAGACAGACTAGAGAGAGATGCACTGCAAGCTAGCAAATCAACTTAACGTTACTGTTATTTGCTGACATCAAACTTGGAGAGGAGAAAACACAAGTTTACCTGATTTCTGTTCCATCAATTCACTCTCATGGAGTTTTTTTTATTTTATTTTCGGAAACAGAAGGATAGTTGCGCTTCATCCTCTCATCGAAGTTGTAAACATTGACACCCGCTTTGACACGAGGGGGAGGCGGGGCCCTTGCGTAATTTGCCGGGCTTTACGCAACTTGCGCAGTGAGCGTATAGGTCCACCCGGCTCTGAATGGGGATGACAGGCAAGGCTTTTGTCTCTGGAGAAGAGAACAGTGAAGAGAGGCTCAGGCATGCTAGGAAAGAAGATAAGCTTCTCAAGGAGATATATGAAGCTCAGGAAGCCAATGGCAAGATAATACATGTGTGTTCAACCATGCAGCAAGACACTGTATTATATCAAGATTAGAGAAGTCCAAAGTATGAATCTAGGTATTACAGGATCAAAATGAAGAAATGCATGTGTGTTGTGTTATTTAAGTGCTTCTCTATAGCCTGCAGTCACATTTCCCAATGGGTTTGATGTGAGTGTTTGAGAGTGAATCGTGTTGGCAAAGCCAGCATAGAACAATATGTCATTCAACTGTGGTAAAGGGATTCCTGCTCAGCTGTGATTGATCCGACATGGTTGCTTTATTCCCCCTGAGGCCTGAAACCCCCTGAGGTTTTAGATTCAGACTCTGGCAGTACTGATGGATATTTCTCAATGTTTCTCTGCCATGGACTCAGACCATCTTTTATTGCCCTTTTCTTCTGTTTCCACCCAGTACAGACATTCACACACACACATATCCCTCTCTCCTCTCTCCTCACCCCGCTTCTCTACAATCCCAGGGAACTGAGGCCTGAGCCCTACAGGTCAGTCACAGCCAAGGACACACAACTCATTAAAAGTTAATGAAACCTAAAAACGCAGTGCACCAGTGATTCATTTAAACCCCAAACCAATCTTCGCTTCCAGCAAAGGCAAACAAGCCCGTGTGGCCAGGGCCATAACCAGGGTTTGAGTTTTGGTGAGGTCCGGAAGATACATTTTCTGGAAGTTGAAGCTCATTTTCTGCATTTCTATATAATAAAAAAAAAGTCAAAAATGCTATTTGGAGAACAGAAAAAACTAACAAAAATGACCCCAGCCATTATCACATTGGCTGCTGTAGGTTCATTCACCTCAGTCTATCTACAAACATATAGCCTATTAGCTAACAATTGTAATGTTATACACCTGAAAGGGAGGAAAATATTAGCACTGACACTTAACATTTGCGCCGAAACGAAAATGTATGGCATTTTTAGAACTGTATTGTTTGTGTTTGATTGCATTTTAATGTAGGCCTATGCCTACAGGGAATATATGTCATGTGGAGAAGTTCATATTGAAACGCATTTAATAAGATTAGAACATATTTTCATAGGGGACCCCACATGGGGCACCGACCCCAAGTTTGGGAACCACTGTACTAACCTCTCTGCTTGCTTCCTCTCTCTGTCTCTTCTACTTCCCTCCATCAGCCTCACCACCGAGCGCCACATCACTGTCTTGTCTCAGTAGCCTATCTGTAAAGCAAAGTTATTGTGAGAACCTAGTAGCGTATTTGTTGCTCCTGCGGAGGTAGGCTCGGTTTAACGTTAGCTTATTACTTCATCCGTCTAGCTGGCTATGTAATACAAGCCAGAGCCCTTCAACTTTACTGCAATAGAAGTCTCTGCTGGAAGCTAGCCACCTGACTGACATACGGTATCTATAAGCGACTATTTCCAGTTCTGCATTCATTCTCTGAGAGTCGGTTTTTGTTTGTTTTGGGGATGTCTGTAGAAACGGCAGGACGGTTTTAAAATCGTTATTTCCGGTATCTCGCAAACACATCGTTTGCAGCATCTCTAGTTGCCTACTTGAGTGGACTCGACCTGGGGTAGTTTGTTTTACGTCTCAGGCATTTGGCCTGTGCCGCGAAAGGGCGTAGCCGTTTGAGAGAGTGATGAATGTGTTGCAAAAAAAGGCAAATCCGGGAAGCAAATCCGGGGGACGCAGGCGAACATAAAGAACAGACCACTGTCCAAGATTCCGCTCGTTCGCGAAGAGGAGGCGCTATTAGAACTCAGTCAGATCAAGAATATACGCGTTCTGGGCTTTGGTCAACGCTGGGAGCAATATTTAGATATAGGACCTATAATTTATTTTATTTTTTGTGCACTATATATATATATATATATATATATATATATATATATATATATATATATGTGATATTATATAATTTTTTGAAATTATAAATCATTTCCGAGGTCCGGACCTTGGTGTCCTCATATGTAGTTATGGCCATGCGTGTGGCCCCAACACTCTACTCTGAATAACAAACTAGATAATATTTTATTCTGCATACAGTTGAAGTCGGAAGTTTACAAACACCTTTGCCAAATACATTTAAACTCAGTTTTTCACAATTCCTGACATTTAATCCTAGTAAGTATTCCCTGTCTTAGGTCAGTTAGGATCATCACTTTATTTTAAGAATGTGAAATATCAGAATAATAGTAGATAAAATTATCTATTTCAGCTTTTGTTTCTTTCATCACATTCCCAGTGGGTCAGAAGTTTACATACACTCAATTAGTATTTGGTAGCATTGCATTTAAATGGTTTAACTAGGGTCCAATGTTTCGGGTAGCCTTCCACAAGCTTCCCACAATAAGTTTGGCCCATTCCTCCTGACAGAACTGGTGTAACTGAGTCAGGTTTGTAGGCCTCCTTGCTTGCACACGCTTTTTCAGTTCTGCCCACAAATGTTCTATAGGATTGAGGTCAGGGCTTTGTTGTCCTTAAGCCATTTTGCCACAACTTTGGAAGTATGCTTGGGGTCATTGTCCATTTGGAAGACTCATTTGCGACCAAGCTTTAACTTCCTGACTGATGTCTTCAGATGTTGCTTCAATATATCCACATCATTTTCCTTCCTCATGATGCCACCTATTTTGTGAAGTGCACCAGTCCCTCCTGCAGCAAAGCACCCCCACAACATGATGCTGCCACCGCTGTGCTTCACGGTTGGGATGGTGTTCTTCGGCTTGCAAGCCTCCCCCTTTTTCCTCCAAACATAACGATGGTCATTATGGCCAAACAGTTCTATTTTTGCTTAATCAGACCAGAGGACATTTCTCCAAAAAGTACGATCTTTGTCCCCATGTGCAGTTGCAAACTGTAGTCTGGCTTTTTTATTGCGGTTTTGGAGCAGTGGCTTCTTCCTTGCTGAGCGGCCTTTCAGGTTATGTCGATATAGGACTCGTTTTACTGTGGATATAGATACTTTTGTACCTGTTTCCTCCAGCATCTTCACAAGGTCCTTTGCTGTTGTTCTGGGATTGATTTGCACTTTTCATACCAAAGTACATTAATCTCTAGTAGACAGAACCGTCTCCTTCCTGAGCGGTATGATGGGTGCGTGGTCCCATGGTATTTATACTTGCGTACTATTGTTTGTACAGATGAACGTGGTACCTTCAGACGTTTGGAAATTGCTCCCAAGGATGAACCAGACTTGTGGAGGTCCAGACTTGATTTTCCCATGATGTCAAGCAAAGAGGCAGTGCGTTTGAAGGTAGGCCTTGAAATACATCCACAGGTACACCTCCATAATTTTCTGGAATTTTCCAAGCTGTTTAAAGGCACAGTCAACTCAGTGAATGTAAACTTCTGACCCACTGAAATTGTGATATAGTAAATTATAAGTGAAATAATCTGTCTGTAAACAATTGTTGGAATAATTACTTGTGTCATGCACAAAGTAGATGTCCTAAACGACTTGCCAAAACTATAGTTTGTTAACATGAAATCTGTGGAGTGCTTGAAAAATGAGTTTTAATGACTTCAACTGTATGTTCCCTATGCAGACATGTCTGGTGTGATAGCCTATCTTACAATAGGACTTGTCCAATTTATTGAATGCGAGGAAAGAGTGTTCTGCAGGGGGGAATTCTGTAATCTGCTTCCAAGTTGAATGTAATACTTCTCCTTTACACCGCCTCAGCTTGTCAGGGAGGCTCAAATATATGCGATTTCAACATTCATGAGAATCACTGACATTCAAATAATGTGCTCATTTGAATACCATAGGAGTGGAAGCTAAATCTGTCTTATGTCCTGTATTTGTTCTTCTTCATGGGTTTACCAGTACAGAGGACTGTTCATGATCTGTGCGTTGTTTAACATGCATAGGCTATTTCGCCGCATTAAAACAACCCACCCCTCTCTCTCTTTCCCAGGGAAGCCCTCATCTAATAACATTTCTACTCAATTTAATAACAACCAATCAACAGCAATAACATGTCAATGTATGTAAAGATGAGTGTCAATCGGAAACCTAAGCGTATTTGTGTCTTTAAAACCTCCACTTTAACAATGACCCCCCACTCCCCGTAGAGGTGTCCTCTGAGGATTCAAATTAAATTCCCTCCATGCATATGCCACTGTCAGCCTTTTAATGAATTCACATACCCTGACTTGAATTACATTAATCCCCAATTTAATCCCCTATAAATGGCTGTGTCGTTTATGACGTACAGGCTGATGCTCAGCTGAAGGGTCCCGGAAAGCTGGTTGGTGTCTATAGAGCAGTTGAGCAGATAACCATTAAAAGACAAGAGCTGTACTTTTCGTCTTACAGAGTGTTCCCCTGATACACACTATTTAACCCATCGCCTGTTCACCGCTGACAGTGACATAGTCTGGAGTGAGATTTAATATCCTGTCAGATGAAGAAGTAATCCATCCAGATGTATGTATCATGATCTGATACCTTTATGTTCCTATGTGCAATAGCGGCATTGAACAGATTATACCAAAAGAGAGAAAACATTAATGGATGCAATATTATTTCTGATTTCTTCCGATTGTTCTGGAAAATATTGGTTACAGTTACAGCAGCTGTGTGTTTGGGCTTGTTTGAGGTCATTATTTCAGAGACTGTTGCGTTACTATATTGATGCAAATTTCAGGTGGGGTCATGTTAACATGCAAAGCAAAGCATTAGTTAAATGATTAACTCTTTGAGGCAGTGAGCTGATTGATGATAGTTTCTAAAGAACTAATCCATACGAATGCTGTAGCATCACGTGGTACAGTCAAATATCGCTAATGTGTTTAAGATGCAAATGCATACCAGCCTCTCACAAAGGTTTGAATAAGAGTGTGTTTTAGTTTTCATGATTAGACTTGAACTATAAGATCAACGCATACAATTTTGATGCCATAATCAGTGTGGTGTTGTACGACGTTTGCACCATAATTCAAGACAGATCTGATGATGGAGGAGTTGGTAGGACAGAATAGGAACAGTTGTCTGGTTTGTTGTCTCTGGCATTAGAAGCTGAGCGTAGTTAGCCAACAGATATGGCAGTGTCACAGATACAAAATGTCTAATATATAGCTGCTAAGTAAGCAGTGATTTGGGATAATTTTGTGAGTGACAGATGGTTCTAAGGTCACTTTAGCTGTTCTGACAGAGGTTCCAAACTCTATATCCTATTCCACCAAATGTCTGACCAGAAATGCTTTATGGAGGCATCTGCAAGCTTGGCCAATTCTCTGCCAAGCCTGGCTCGTGTACCTATCATTATTATAGAAAAAACAAGAAACTTTTCAATTCACCCCCATACCACCAAATCCTTGACAGACGCTGGCCAATCACTATTCATTCCATTGTGCTGCCATTACAACAACTAAATGCATCATTTGCGTTTCAGAAATCCATCCTATATGTATCCAATACCAAATGTTTGGCGACTGAAAGCCTACGTTGCAGGGCGGGGGTGCATAATTGCTAGGAAACATTTTACTGAACATTTGGTGATAAAACACAGTGTCAGTCCGTCCGTCCGTCTGTCTCTCCCATCCCATCCCAACGCCCCCCCCCCCCCCCCCCCCCCCTCCAGCTTAAAGCAATTAATTCAGGATCCTGACACAAACTCTCCAATCCTTTGACAGCTTGGAGCTGAAATAAAAATGCTAGTTCTCCTGGGAACGGCAGGAGATAGCCGGCTCTTTTCTGGACTGTTTGCTCACTGGCCCTGAGAGCAATCTTCCCCAGTCAGAATGAAATGCAAGGACACAAACAATGTCCCGCGGAGAGAATGGGAGATGGGGAATGAACAGTTTGGACTATTTGCTCAGCAGAAGGGCAGCCACAATGGCCGGCGGATGGCTTTCCCATGCATCAAGCCTCTTAGTCTCAGGCCTCCCTTTGTTGCTGTGTTTCATCGCCCTGGCCAGATAAGAGCCCAGCTGCCCTATACTTTTAATTCCCATTGTACACCGTACTGTATCGTCATTTATCTGCCTATATACTGCCTGCCATGATGTTGTTGTCTGATTGAATGGGTTATCGCCTGTGTATCTCGGGTGGCTAAGGTTCACCTTTGCATGTGCTGTCGTTTAAGGCTTGAATCCCTCTCTCTTCGA
Organism: Thymallus thymallus; assembly: GCA_023634145.1. NCBI lineage: Eukaryota > Metazoa > Chordata > Actinopteri > Salmoniformes > Salmonidae > Thymallus > Thymallus thymallus. The sequence continues at coordinate 22,976,122 of CM042405.1, read as the reverse complement.
TAAACAGCGGGCGGTGGTTAGGGTGGGGGTATAACGCCTGATCCCTCTTCTCTACAGAAAGGAGGCAGCACAAGTCAAGCACAGGATACGATAAAGATACCCACTTACATAGGTCTACATTACACTGCATGTGGATAGTTCATATGGAACAGGATGCACCATGAAGGAAATGCAGCTCAAATACACAACTAAGACACAGGGAGGAGCCGCCAAAGTGAAATAGACATTTCAACTTTGTATTTCAGCCTTTTGGAGCCCACTGCTGAATACTGCAAGACGGCCCTTGAGAAAGAGATGAGATGCGGTTATTAAATGACCTAATGCCAACTCGAGAGAGTAAATAAAGCCAATAGTTATTCTGACTGAGAGCAGAATCCATGTTGTGGTCTTCGGTTTCGGTTTATTAGCATCTGTTCGCATTTACATTGTTTAATTTTTAGTGGAATGCGTTTTCAGACTCAACGTTTGTAATGTCTATTTGACAGGAACAGGAATTACTACAGTTTCCTCTTTTAGTCTGCTGACGAAATGTAGCTAACAATTTCTCCAAAAAATATCTGACGTCATACACACCACACACTCCAACACACACCCATCCCCCACCTTAAAGGCTGTAATGTCAGAGGCCCTCTGGGTGGTCAGGTCCAGCGGCTGAGTGGATGGTGGTGACTCCGATGCCCTGTAAAACAGTGTATCTAATGGAACATGTTGCAGTTGAATCAATGTCACAGTTCACTTTCTCAGGTTATCGCCATTTTGTAGATCATTCTTGTCATTGCCTTGTCGTTTTACTGTTAAGCACTTTGCTCATGTCTTCATTCAGAGGGACAGCATGGAAGTGGAGTTGAATGTCCAAAGAGGGAGCAATTTTATGTCAATTACATTTTTAATTTTTATATAAGACAAAAGCTCTGACGAAGGCCTTGAGGCCAATGCGTAATGCTTATTAAAGAGCGGTGATACTAGCAAGAGCAGTGTGGCCGTTTCTTATTTTTCTTATCAAATATAAAATACAGATTAAATGTAGCTTGGGTGTTAGCAAAGAGAGCATAATCATTAAGAAACAATAGTGCTTGTTTTTGGTAAGAGTGAGCAGCTTCGCAGTTTGGTGTGACTCTGAACATTTAGTGAGCTTGTCTGAGCTCAGGTATAGGAGGATAAATAGGTGTGCTACTGGGCTGTGTGAGCGGAGCTGCAGCCGCCTGTGGGGTGGGTGGTGCCGGGCTTTGCAGCCCTCTCAGCTTCACGCTCCACTGACCCTGAAATAAAGCTCTGTTCAAGGCATTTCAACACTGCTTAAGGTTGTCCGTGGCCATGTAATTTATGTAGCTCTGAGAACATGAGTTATGGGCTCCGTACAACGCACAATGAGTCATACAAGAAACTTACAACACTCCTCCAATTACCCCAAGCTCTGACGACCTTGGGCTCACCGGGCTTTTGTCTAGTGTCAAAGAGCGGTCGGATGACTCACTCAGTGTTGATGTTATGATGCTTAAGGTCATTTGAAATGTACTGTGTTCATGGCGGTCTTTAGTCACCTGTATGGTTGTCTGAAGCCAAGAGGCTACAGTCACAGCCATCAAATATCAGGCCATGCAGCTCCTAGTGGGTGGTCAGACATAGAATGAACTGTCATTGGCTGCTCCTTTGACAAGCCAGAGCAGAGAACATGCTAGCTTCTCCTGAAGTCAAATGACTCGATGCACTTTGTATTAACAGTTTTTTAAAATGCATGTTTCATTGGTCAATATTAGTTTGCCATTGTATTGGAAATATATACAGGGATCTTAGCAGGTAGATTTTTCAATGTGATCATATGAAATGTAAGATAGTTTTTTGCTTTAAATAAGTACATACTTTCAAGGGCATTATTAGCCCTTTTTTATCTTAAATTATGGTGGATTGATTTAACAGCTGATTTAATCAACAATTGCATGATTTAAAACGGCATAAAATGGCAATGTATGTCAATGTCACTCACAATTTGATAACCACTAGAACATTATGTTGAATGAAATAGCAGCATAAGACATTGATAAAGAACCTTTCTCAATTATTTTTTATATATCACACATTCTTTGATATATCACACAGCAATAAATACATTTGAGCTATCCTCAGAATATGTTGACTATGATCAACTGAAAGACTGTGTATAATAAAAGGCAAGGTTTGCTTGTTTTGTTTTTTATGAAGCATGGTACAAACCGATAATGAGAATGTACAATTATGTACTACAATTAACACTTTTAGGAGAAGTACAAGTTGTCCTTGTGTGTTATAATATGTAGAGGCAGATAGATGCATAATTAAATGCCTTCATAATTATATGCCCTCACTATGTAGATAATATTGCATATCTATTGGACTACATACTTTAACATTTTTTTGCCAGCGCTCTAGAAATATATCAAGAAGAAACAAATCCAAAGCATTTTGTAGCATTCTACAAATGCAATTATTTATTTCTATAATTTCTGTGCTCTAGTTACATTGTTTTCATAGAAGATTGGGAATAAGTTAATTCAATATAATGATCAATTTGTCAACAATTTGTCTGTAGCTAGGTTTAAATAAAAAGAACTATTTCAATGTCTTGAAATGTGACTATAATTGTAAAATTGTATTGTTTTTCTTCAATTATACAAATAGAAAATGAACACAAAGTGAGTAGAACGTGATTGCTAAGTGGAAAAAATATTGAATATGTCTTTGAGGTGTGCAAAAAGAGAAAACTATTTAAGCATGTCTTACTCAGCATGGAGGGTCATAATATCATTTCAATATAATTTCAAGGTATCCAAAAATGGTACAGGATTGTGGAGGTAGTGTTGGTTGATTATAATTCAAAGAAGCTATGCAAATGCACATTTTTACTTGCTTGACAGTGTTCTCTTATATAACATGTGGCTACAAAATACATGAATCCCTCAATTTATCAAAATGATGACAGTTTGTTTGTGTTTGACTCTTATTTTCAATTAATTTATACAGACAAATGACCATATATTATATACATGTTTTATGACTGCAATTTTATTTTAGATCTTGCTCAGTATTCTCATTTGTTCTATACCAGTGTGCTTAATGTATGGCACTTATTAGTTTTGGGATATTTCTGAGTTGTGTCTCTTTGCATTGGGTCTGTTAAAACACACTGAGTACTCAGCACAAGCAGCCCACTGGCCATGTCGTTCACCTTTCTACTTCTCTATGTGGAGGCGTCAACGCCCTGCAAACACCTTTGACACACATGCTTGAATGTGGCAGGCGAGTTAGCTAAACATTCCTGGGCGTTCCCCATTCTCCTATCTATACCTGCTTACCGCTGCTCACACTGAGCTGCTTAAGCTTCGTCTCTGTGTCCGACGCTGCAAAGTCCACTCTCTCAGAGGAAAACGAGCAACTCACATAACCAGGTTTTTGAAAATAATAGTTTTATATGCACAGGTATATGTGTGACGTCCTATTATGTACTAAAACATTACAACATGGTATACAACTTTATTAAAGTAAGTCTCAAATGTATAAAGATTGTGAGGTTTCTCGCAATACATGTTCTTAAATGTGTCTGAATAAAATGTTTTGCTCTGAGGCTTTGGGAAGGAATGGTGCCATTCCATGCTTTTCGGCACTTTCAGCTTGTTTGAATGGATTTTAGGTGCTGGGTCTCAGAGGACGGATAGCAGAAGAACTATAACTACACATCAAATAAAGAAGGGAAAGGGGTTTATGAAGCCTCTCTCTCTCTGTGTAGCAGGGCTCTGCTGGGGAGGGCTCCATGGCTCTGCCTTCAGAGAGGTGCCTTCCTGCTGGGGAGGGCTCTATGGCTCTGCCTTCAGAGGGAAGAGGGATAAGGAGGAGAGGAGGCCATAATGAGAAGAGGAGAGGTTCGGACAGGAGAAGCAGATGAATCTGACTGCCACACACAGTGTCCCTACAGTCGTGGGCTGTGCTGTGACCGCCCCATGGCAGCGGCTAGGTATGTCAGCTATGTTTACCAAGCCATCCATCTCCTACCTGCCCTTCTGAAACAGGAACCTTTATTCGAACCATACAGTCGTTTAGCCACTCGTTGACTCCGTTCAACACTTTATTTCCTAGTGGGTATGGGATTTATTAGTTTTTACCTTTATTTTAATGTATTTAGATGATTCAGAAAATATTTTCTGATTGTGGTCAGGAGAGGTGGTGAGTTACAGAGGGGGGACACCAATGGTCCTTATCATGGGTGGCCAGGGTTAGCAAATAAACTGTCCATGGACGACAACACACACATACTGGGAGGATTAGGGCTCTGCGATGTTCATACATGCGTGTTATAAACATGGTACAAGTGTATGAAAAAGATAAGAAAATGGCTACCAATATAAGACAAAAAATATGGATAAGAGGATCTGAAAGGAACAAATTATTTCCAAGTCACTGGAGTTAATAAATAGATTTTTATTTATGTTTGCCAAACGCCTTTAAATGTTGTTGTATTTGTGTAGGAGGAATTTCAATCAACTGATATTCTACTTTTTATTTAAAATAAATGTTAGATGGAGATTAAGTGAGTTGAGGCAAGGAGAAACTGGGAAACTCCATCTGAGATTCGAGGGAATGTTTTAAAATATTTTAAGTCAAGGCAACAACATCAGTGGTTCATAGCAGTGTTATAAAACCCCTATCAATACAAGCACTGACTCATACCAAAATGAATCACCTTGATCTAATTGTTGATGTAACAAAGAACGTGACACATTTCCTAAGTGAGATTCTGGCATGAAGACCTATCACAAAACTCTTCAACTCCTCTGTGCAAAACAATTTTAGTTCCAGCTTCACCCTGTTCTGTAAAACACAAACCTCCATTTATCTCTCGTTTCTGTTCACTAGGAGAGAGCAGATACGCCACATTAATGATTGACTCATAGCTTGCAAAGTACCATACACATGGCATCCACTTTGTTCACTTACGTTTTGCTATATTTTTAGTCTTACACTCGAGTTTCCACAACCCTCTCCAACTCTCATACAGTATTATTGGCTTTGGGGGTTGGGGTGGGTTGACCGAGACAAACTCTCTTTAGAAAACCGTCTGCAAGTTGAGGCAAATGAGAGATAAGAGCTGTCGCTGGCCCTTTTAGTGGGTTATAAGAATGAGGCTGTGTAGACTTAATTCTCTTCTAAGATAAATGTGGCCCGGCTTTTCTGAAAGCTAGTTCATGCTTCACATTTCTGTCATAAAGCCCAGTTTGACAGGCATGAAATGAGCCCTGGACTTCTCATTCACATCATGACCTAGAGAACAAACCAAGAATAGGGTCCTTTAATTAACTATGGGATGGTAAAACAGAACCAAACCTTGAATTACTTGTTTTGTTCATGGTCATAATTTTATGAAATCATAAATAGAGGTGGTCCTGATTAGATTCCATCATAATAAAAGTTTCTTTGGAAATGCCAAGCTCTCATTCTTATCACCACACCATTTCTTTATGTTTCTAACACTATATGACATTGGAAGCGCATAATGCTTTGTGCTGTTGTATATTTGAGGAAAAGAGTGTTGTAGCAGTTCTTCTGAGAGATGTATCCTGTGGCAAAGGTGTTTTGTTGGGGATTAACTTGTGTTATTTTGGCTTTATCCTCAGATGCAGACGACCTTCCTCGACTTACGTGTGGAACGGGACCAATGGGATCAATGCAGTGTTGCCTGCAACCTTCTCCCTGCATCACCTCAGATCCACAGACACAGAACCACAAAGGCACTTTCTACCTAACCTGTGCTTGTCTACCTAACCTGTCTGAATCTATGAAACATCAAAGCTTGTGTCAGGCAGCGTGAATAGGGACAAAAGAGAGACACCATTAATGATTAACTGTTCTAAAAGCCTATCAGGCGGCCATGTGACATGCTCGCAGCATTTGTTGAGCAGATTGGGGGAAAGCTAGTGAGCAAACACAGGTGCTTTGGACTGGAGTCGCCGACGCTGTCAGGGACAACCACAAACAAGAGCAGCAATGCCTGGCTAAATGAGAGCCCGCCCCCTTTACTAACTCCCTGGCTAGCTTAGCTTAGTCACTGGCTGCAGTGGCTGGAGATCCTCACCACAGACCAAGTCCAATGTTCCTCCAGTGCTCCACAACTTTTCACACAAACAAATGAAACGGGAGGATTGGAGTTGCTGATGTCTCAAGCATAGGGGGAGAGCAAACAAATGAATTGTGTTCCAGTTCTCACTTTCTAAAACAAACCAAATGTGGTTTTCCTCAAGTGGGGCAATTCCAGTGACCCGGGTGTCAATCAGTACAAGGGTTGAACACTCTGGTTCTTGAGATGCCTAGTGGAGTCAATGAGAGATATACGAAAGGGGCTAAGGGTGCTCAGAAATATGCAGGATGACAAACTGATTCTCAGGAAATGGAGTGGTTGATTTTATTGTTTCATTAGTGTTTCATGACAGGTGGATGACGAATAAAT